>CP139505.1:162507505-162537559 GCA_021014915.2 Artemisia tridentata subsp. tridentata
AAATATAAGGAATATCTTTTAGCAAATAATAAATACTAGCTTAGTCTCTTAAGTACACACTTTACACTTCACATATTAACTTAGAATTACAAGTTTAGTAACTTGTTTCCTTAAAAGGAAACTTTAATTCATAAACTATGCCATGACATCATTGTATGCATCACATACAATATCTTTGATATATCTTGGTTAGATATGCAAGCAACATAGTTGACATTTGAAGATCTTGGATGATATGGTAAGATACAACTAAGATATGGTAAGAGACAACTATTACATAGCTGTCACATCCCACGGATCCAAGTGTTATAAGGGACGGATCCCTTTTGAGGGATCCGCCGGATCCGTGAGCTGAAGATCAGCTTGCCTATAAATAGGAAGCTGATCATTTGGCTCTCTCATCACTCATATAGCTTAAACACATATATTCATTCAGTACATATCTTACTAACATCATTCATAGTTGCTTTTCACTTTGATCATCCATTTTGTAGAAAGGAGATCAAGCATTCAAGGATCTACAGAACCGTAATCCTTTAGTTGCATTACTGTGTGATCTTGTAGTTTGTTTCACACATCATATCTATCATTTGTAATCAGTGAGTGTGGTTAATACTTTAGTCCTTAAAGTACAAAGAGTGTAGGGAGTGGTTGTACCCTTGTAAAGAACTCGACATCTAGCTTAGTGTCGGTAAAGTAATTAGGCGACGTCAGGTTGGTTCTACCTTGTGAAAGAACCCGGTGTTTAGCTTAGTACCGGAAAAGGAAGTAAGCGACGTGTAAAGGTTTTCTCCGCCTAGGAAAGGAGTTTGTTTCTTAGTGAAAGATAAACTCTCGAGTAGGAAACTCGGGGAGTGGAGTAGGGCAAGGAATAGAGTTCTTGTAGCCGAACCACTATAAACAACTGTGTCGTGTGGTTTGATCTTTCCTCTCTTTATCTTTTGTTTACATTGTGTGATTATTTATTTGTGATTGTTTCCTTTGAATTAACATATAGTAACAAAGCGAATAAAACTTTAAAAACGGTAAAAACTATTCAACCCCCCTTCTAGTTTTCCACAAGTTTAGGTGATTTTGGTGGTGATGGTGATCTAACAGTCTGTGATGGAGCCGGTGGTGGAGTAGTGGCTATTGGAGTAACGGTTGGTGGTGGTGTTTTTATAACAACATGTGATGGTGTTGGGGTGGAGAGTGTAAGGAAATTTTCACTAGCAATGGGTGATGATATATTGAGAGGAGAATTTTCCTCAGATGAGGAGTTTGCTAAGTTGATAAAACAACAAGGTTTGACACTGATGCGGGCTGTTCTTCTTGTAGTTCTAGATGTGGAAGAGTTGTGTGACTTGGTCATGGTGAAGTATGATAGCTAAGATGTACAGGAGAGGAAATGGTTGTGGTGTGAAGTGATGATCCTAAAGTGCTAATTTATAGACAGAAGGTTTGTGAGTCTGTGTGTTTGGATTTGATGTGAATCCAATAGAGAATGTGGGTTCTAAATGATTTGGAACAGAAAATTTTGCAGGTCATATCAATGAAGTCAATCCATTGAGCTTTGGTTGAGTAATATGTTTTGGATATGCAGTTAATACAAGAGGATAGTGGAAAATCTATGATTTGATATGTCCACGGATTTGACGGATCCCTAAAAAGGGTTCCTTCTTTGTATTGGTTTGGTAACTCACACCTAAAGTTTAAAAATTTAAATTTTGGTGGGAAATTTTGTTCCTAAGTTTCTAAGAATTCCTAAATGATTCTAAGATGAATTATGATTAGTACATGAATCCTAAATGATACTAAACACTAAGATTTAAGAATCGGGATGAGTCGAAAAAGTTTTAGAATTTTGCTGGGAAACCTGCGGATCCAAAGTGGATAAAAGGCGGAACCATATTCTGGGATCTGCCAAAACCGTAGGTAGGCGGATGGCGGATCCAACGATAAGCCTTGACGGAACCCTGTTTTGGGATCCGCGGGATCCGTAGGCCTAAAACTAAGAAAGTAAACAGAACATATGTCATATTTCGCGTTTTTCAACGAAAACCTGAAAATTCACCTAGACCTTACTTAACATCTAATATGTATAGCAAAACAACTAAATATGATAACATTAACACATGATTGCACATAGTTTAATCCATACTTAGAAACTTACCGTTTTAGGTGTTATGCCAAACATAGGCAATCACCCGGAAAATTGATAACCATGATGGTTATCTACCTGCAAGTGTTAGTTATTACACATACACAATAAGTATTATCAGATAAATTCAAGACACATAGAAATTTAACAACACAATATCCAACATTGTTTAAAACCAAACACTCCATTAACTCAGCTTCTTCTTCAACTTCTTCATCCCCTTGTGTAATTTCATCATCCAACGCCCCAGATTCTTCACCATTCCTTTGATGTTTCGATACTCAGCGGATTCATGTGGAATTGGAGGAAGATGGCTCAAGTATTCGGGTGGAGGAATCCTAGAATTTGGCATACCATCATCTTCACTCATGGAAGATGATGAGGATGATGTTGGAACACGAGGACGTTTGCCCTTATCAACACTAACCCTAAAATCACTCAAAGGAACGAAGGTGTGTTCAATTTCATTGTAATCCGGAACAAAGCCTAGATGGTTTGGACGAGCGGGTGCAAAGGCTCTATAAAGTCGGGTTAAGAGCATACCATAAGGCATTGCAATCTTGCTTTGAACCGGAATGTCACACATTCGTTTGGCAACATAATAGGCAAGATTGAAGGGTTGACGAGTAGAGATGTTGTACATCATGTGACATAAACAAGCATTGATATGATCACGGTTTCCTATGGTGCACATCACATTTGCCCTTAACACATCCTCCATCTTCTTGAATTCGGGTCTTAGTTCATTAAGTTCCATTGCGAATGGATCTCTAGCAACTTCACGACCACGATACATTCTTGTGGGGTTGTTCTTAGGAATGAAGAGATGGTCCCTAATCACTTCTTTTGATTGGAGAGGAGTGGCATATCGTGCCGTCCTATCGAGATTGGAGTCTAAGATTGTTAAGGACCATTTGTCCGAGTAAATACATGTACCTTGACTTGGAATTCCTAAGACCTCACCAAATTGATCAAGAGGGATGTTGACAAGATTTCCATTTAGAGTAAAATGAAGACTTAAGTAACCTTCATCACTCGAGGTAAGACCTACACTAGCATAGAACTCAAGTATGAACCTAGGAATGATTGGCTCGTCTATGTCTAAAAGAGAATCAAATTGAATTGCGGCTAATTGTTCCCTAAGTTGAGTGCCTTCATAAAATGATGCATCTACGGCTCTACCCTCATGAACATACTTTTTCTCTAAGACTTTGAAAATTTCGATTTGGGCATCGGTTAGACCCTTGGTTTTGTGGACTTTGGGTAAGTAGTTAACGGTTTTCTTGTGATCGTAGTTGGTTGCGGGAGGCATGATTTTCCTAATTACAAAAAGTTACATAATTTTAGTTAAAATGATTAAAGGAAGTGTAAGATTCCTAGTGTGTGCCTACATGGGGACGATGTGGAGGTGCGGTTATCTCGACTCCTTTTGATGCAAGAAAAATTAGTTTATGCAAGTTTTGTTTATAAAACGAGAGATAACCCAAACACTCCTATTTCAATGTAGCTACGGTTGAATGTACCCGAAAATACATATTAGTTATGTATTCCCTTTAGCATTCAAGAGACATTATGCAAGTGAAGTCTAAAAGATAACGTTTTTGCATTTGTATGAACAATGTAAAAAAAAAAATTTTACCTAGTCGTTAGAAGATTTAAGTGAAAAATTTTCATGGGGTTTTTGTTAAATTAAGACAATGTGCTATGAGATGCAATTCCTAACTAAGAAAAACATGTTTTTAAGTATAATGCAATAAATATGCTTCATGATTTTTCAAGAATTATGCATATACCCCAAGTTTGGTTTTGTGCATGAAATGGAAATCCTAGACGCAGATCAGGAGTATAAATGTGATAAGAATACTTACAGTGATGTTAGAAACACAAATTAGTGGAAGAAAATGGTCCAAAATATGATGGAGATTAAGTGTGTGTCGAGTTATAGTAAGGTGATATGTTTTGGAGTGAGGAATGAATAGTAGTTGTTCTTGTTTATTAAATAATAAACTGGACTTAGCATGTGGCGGATCCGGCGGATCCCAAACAAAGGATCCGTCTTTGTTGACGATTGGATCCGCGGATTCAGAACACATGTTTTGGTTTAGTGTCGTGTGTGGCTAAACTAATGTCTATACTAATGTTTCTCCTAATCACTAGATTCCATTAATCCTAATCCAAGTCTAAGATAGTTGAAAGGTTCACGTTTAAGTGGTTTAGTGAGGATATCGGCAATGTTGTCCTCTGAGGAAACTTTCTCAATTGAGATGATTCCCTTCTGTACATTGTCGCGAAGGAAGTGATGGCGTATTTCAATATGTTTGGTTCTAGCGTGTTGGACTGGATTTTTGCTTAAATCGATAGCACCTTTGTTGTCGCAAAGAATGGGAATGTTGTTGAGTTCAATTCCATAGTCGACGAGAGCTTGTTTCATCCACAGTGCTTGTTGACACGCCTTTCCTGCAGACACATACTCTGCTTCTGTTGTTGAGATTGCGAGGGCAGTTTGTTTCTTAGCGAACCATGATGTGAGACAATATCCTACAAAAGTACAAATACCACTAGTACTTTTCCTATCAACATAGTCACCAGCATGATCTGAGTCGGTATACACTATGGTTTCTACACCCGTTCCTTTGGGATACCATAATCCTAAGTGTGTAGTACCTTTGATGTACTTAAATATTCTTTTAACGGCTTCAAGATGGGACGTTTTTGGATCTTCTTGAAAACGTGCACATAGACAAACACTAAACATAATGTCAGGCCTACTAGCCGTAAGATAGAGTAAACTACCAATCATTCCTCTATATTTAGTGCTATCTACGGATTCATTTTCTTCATCCCTAGTGAGTTTGGTTTCGGAGGACATGGGTGTTCTCATGGGTTTTGAGTCTTCAAGACCAAACTTCTTAAGCATATCTTTGATATACTTTGATTGGTTGAAGAATATCCCATCTTCTAATTGTTTAATTTGGAGACCTAAGAAAAAGTTTAGTTCCCCCATCATACTCATTTCAAACTCGTCATGCATGATTTTTGAGAAATCGTCGCATAACTCTTGACAAGTTGAACCGAATATAATGTCATCCACATATATTTGGACTATAATAATATGTGATCCCTTTTTCTTGGTGAAGAGAGTATTATCTACTAGGCCCATGGTATACTTATGGTCAACTAGGAAAGTCTTAAGTCGATCATACCAAGCTTTTGGTGCTTGCTTAAGTCCGTATAAAGCTTTTTTAAGTTTGAAAACATAATTTGGTTTTTCAAAGTCGGCAAAGCCGGGAGGTTGTGCAACATATACTTCTTCATTAATAAGACCATTTAAGAAAGCACTTTTGACATCCATTTGAAATAACTTAAAATCATGTGCACATGCATATGCAAGTAATATCCTAATAGACTCAAGTCTAGCTACTGGTGCAAAGGTTTCATCGTAATCTATACCTTCTTGTTGATTGTAACCTTGAGCTACTAGCCTAGCTTTGTTTCTAGATATAATACCCTTTTCATCCATTTTATTTCTAAAGACCCATTTGGTGCCTATTATGGTTTGGTTTTTAGGTGGAGGTACCAAAGTCCAAACATCATTTCTAATAAATTGATTAAGTTCTTCTTGCATAGCAATTACCCAAGATTCATCTTTTATTGCCTCTTCAATATTTTTAGGTTCAATGGTTGAAATAAAACAAAAATAATTACTTTCATTTTGAGCTTTGGATCTTAATGTTCTTTCATTAAGTTTTCCTATGACGTTTTCTAATGGATGACTTTTAGTTTCTTTAATATTGACTATTTCTCCTTTTATGGGTTCATTGTTATTTTCAATGTTTTCTATAGTATTAACCATTTGACTTTCAACTAAGTCATCATCTACCAAAGGTGATGTCTTAGAGGGAGGTGGACTTTCGTTGAATGTTACGTTTAACGATTCCTCGACTCTTGATGTTTCCTTGTTTAATACAATGTATGCTTTACTGTTTTGTGAATACCCAAGGAATACACCTTCATACGACTTTGGGTCGAACTTAGTGAGATAGTCCTTTGTGTTTAAAATGAAGCACTTGCTTCCAAAAACTCTAAAATATCCTAATGTAGGCTTTTTGCCTCGATAAATTTCATAAGGAGTTTTATTTAGAAATTGTCTAATTAAGACTCTATTTAGGATATATGTAGAAGTATCTACAGCGTGACACCAAAACTTTTGTGGTATGTTTTGTTCATTTAACATAGTCCTACTCATTTCTTGAATTGTTCTATTTTTACGTTCTACTACACCATTAGATTGAGGTGTACGAGGAGCCGAGAAATTATGAGTTATTCCATTATTATCACAAAAATTTCCAAATTGAATTTCATTGTCAAATTCTCGACCATGGTCAGTTCTAATAGATACTATATTACTTCCTATTTGATTTTGAATTTTCTTGCTTAGAATTTCAAATTTATCAAATGCCTCATTTTTAGTTTTCAAAAACTTTGTCCATGTATATCTAGAGTAATCATCTACTATGACCAAAGTGTAAAAATTTCCTCCATAACTTTGTATAGCCGACGGGCCAAACAAATCCATATGTAATAATTCTAGGCATCTAGATGTAGATACCATATTTTTAGCCTTATGGCTATTATGTACTTGTTTCCCAATTTTGCAAGCATCGCAAAAGTGTTGGTCATATTTCAACTTGGGTAGGTTCCTAACGAGTTCTTTGGAAGACAAGGATTGAATAAGCCTCATATTAGCATGACCTAAGCGTCGATGCCATAGAGTTGAGTTTTCGTCCAAGGAGGTAAGACATAACTTATCTTTAGGTGTTTTTTCTAGTTTTATAACATAGACATTATTCTTTAAAACACCTTTTCCTACGGTTATGCCATCTTTAAGTATTTTACTTCCATTTTCACTGAAAAGGACGTTATACTTTTTGCGGCATAATTGACTTATACTAAGTAGATTAAATCCTAAATTATCTACATGAGCAACATCATCAATAGATAGAGAGTCATGAGAGATTGTACCTTTTCCGATGATTTTACTTTTAAGCTTGCTACCGAATGTGACATTACCTCCGTCATACACTTGGTAGGTTGAGAAAAGATTTTTGTTTCCCGTCATGTGTCTTGAGCACCCACTATCTTTGATCCACTCATCAGGTTCAAGATCAACTTTCAAGCATACCTAAGTTCATAAAAGACTCAAGCATTTGGTCCCCAATATCTCATGGGTCCGTTTGGGTTAAACATGACATTATCATGGTTTATGTACTGAAAAGGTGGACAATTGTTCCACGGCATATAATTAGGACCATGAAAGTTTCTAGACATGTTTTGGTTCCAATTATTTTGATAAGTATGTTGTGAATTAACTATACTCTTTGGAAAGGGGTGTTTGGGAAAACTCATCTGAGGTCTTTGTTGATCCGTTTTAACTCTATATTCATTTCTAGCTTGACCTCTTCCTAAATATACAGCTGGTTTGTGTTTATTATTGGTTATGCTACTGTTAGGTTTCTTAGTAACTTTAACAAACTCGGAACGGTCGACTTTGTGAACCTTCTGTTCAACTTCTGTACCTGCGGATCCCTTGGATATACCTGGCGGATCCAAATTTTTGGATCCGTCGGATCCGTGGGTGTCCAACTTGGTTGAATCAGTTTTATTCACAGTCTGTTCCTTATAATCACTTAAGGTTCCTAGTTTCATAAAGCCTAGTCTTGTTTTATCATGAGGTAGCTTTTGCATTTTCATTATTTCATCTGCACAACTTATGTTTTTATCAAACCTTTTAAACTTTGAATTTTGTTTGATTAAATCTTCCTGTGTGGTTCTTAAGGTTTCTAGTTCAAGTTTTAGTTCTTGACAAGACACACATGTTTCTTTACTAACTTTACCTTTTTCAATTCTTATTGCTTTTTCTTTAAGCCAATATATTTCATTTTCTAAAAGTGTTGACTTTGTTTTCAAAAACTTGTTTTTGTTTATGATTTTTAAAGTGACATCACACAGTTTGTTATATTCTACTTCTAAGGTTTCATCATCTATAAAGGAGTATGAATCAGAATGTACCTCTTCTGTGTCATCGGCCATAAGTGCAATTTCGTTGTTCTTAGGCTCATCATCATCATCTCCTTCACTATCGCTCCAAGCTCCACTAACGAAGGCTCTTTGAGACTTGGTCTTTGGAGGCTTTGGACATTCTCCTATTAAGTGACTGGAGTCACCACACCTATAGCATTTCCTATCATCTTTACCTTTCTTATCGTCACGATCTTTCCGAGAGAATTTCTTTTCATCACGAGGTGGTTTTACAAACTTTCCTCGTCTCCTGAAGAATTTCTTGAAATCCCTCACGGCCATGGCATATTCTTCATCATCACTGTTTGAACAAGACTCATCGTCACTTGACTCGACTTTGGCTTTCAAGGCAATAGACTTAATCTTCTCCTTTTTGCCTTTAACAATTTCCGAGTCTTTTTCCATAATCATTTCGTGAACTTTTAGGTTTCCTATGAGCTCATCCAGTGTCATGCTTGAGAGATCCTTAGATTCTTCAATAGCTGTCACTTTTGCTCTCCATTTCGGATGGAGTGCTCTTAGAAATTTCCTGACAAAATTCTTGCTAGAAAAAGATTCGTCAAGTGCTTTAAGTGATGTAATAATAGTATTGAACTTAGCAAACGCACTATCAATGGTCTCATCTTCAGAGATAACAAATTGTTCGTATTGTTGAACAAGAAGATCAATTTTGTTATCTTTTACTTGTGAGTTCCCTTGATGTGTGATAATAAGAGATTGCCAAATATCCTTAGCCGTTTTACACATAAAAACTCTTTCATATTCTTTCTTAGGTAAGGCATTATAAAGCATCATTTTGGCTTCGTTATTTTTGGCAATTAGTTTCTTTTGCTCATCACTGTGACGAGTAAGAGAAGCTCCTTCATCCCGACCACCCGAAATATCATTACTAATAGGCTTGTAATCACCATCAACTATAATATACCATAGATCTATATCCTTTGACTTTACATAAGTCTCAAAGCGATTTTTCCAATAAATAAAACAATTTGGTTCAAATAGAGGTGGTCTCTGCATAGATTGCCCTTCTTTAAAGTTTTCAAAATCCATGGATCGTTTTAAGTTTTAAAATACAATATATTTTAAAGATCTTAAGTAACGTAGCTCTTGATGCCAATTGTGGAAAACTAGAAGGGGGGTTGAATAGTTTTTACCGTTTTAAAGTTTTATTTACTTTGTTACTATATGTTAATTCAAAGGAAACAATCACAAATAAATAATCACACAATATAAACAAAAGATAAAGAGAGGAAAGATCAAACCACACGACACAGTTGTTTATAGTGGTTCGGCTACAAGAACTCTATTCCTTGCCCTACTCCACTCCCCGAGTTTCCTACTCGAGAGTTTATCTTTCACTAAGAAACAAACTCCTTTCCTAGGCGGAGAAAACCTTTACACGTCGCTTACTTCCTTTTCCGGTACTAAGCTAAACACCGGGTTCTTTCACAAGGTAGAACCAACCTGACGTCGCCTAATTACTTTACCGACACTAAGCTAGATGTCGAGTTCTTTACAAGGGTATAACCACTCCCTACACTCTTTGTACTTTAAGGACTAAACTACTAACCACACTCACTGATTACAAATGATAGATATGATGTGTGAAACAAACTATAAGATCACACAGTAATGCAACTAAAGGATTACGGTTCTGTAGATCCTTGAATGCTTGATCTCCTTTCTACAAAATGGAAGATCAAAGTGAAATGCAACTATGAATGATGTTAGTAAGATATGTACTGAATGAATATATGTGTTTAAGCTATATGAGTGATGAGAGAGCCAAATGATCAGCTTCCTATTTATAGGCAAGCTGATCTTCAGCTCACGGATCCGGCGGATCCCTCAAAAGGGATCCGTCCCTTATAACACTTGGATCCGTGGGATGTGACAGCTATGTAATAGTTGTCTCTTACCATATCTTAGTTGTATCTTACCATATCATCCAAGATCTTCAAATGTCAACTATGTTGCTTGCATATCTAACCAAGATATATCAAAGATATTGTATGTGATGCATACAATGATGTCATGGCATAGTTTATGAATTAAAGTTTCCTTTTAAGGAAACAAGTTACTAAACTTGTAATTCTAAGTTAATATGTGAAGTGTAAAGTGTGTACTTAAGAGACTAAGCTAGTATTTATTATTTGCTAAAAGATATTCCTTATATTTGTCATTAACAAAACTAATGAAAGATCAAAGAATATAAATAACGTTTTTGGGACGCTATTTGTATTAACACACTTCCCGCCAAAACATCCCACCAAACACTTCCCGCCAAAACACTTCCAACCAAAATTTCCCACCAAAATATTGGCGCCAAAATTTTCCCACCAAAGCTAGCAGATCTGCTCTTATCCTCGCAAACACATTATATACACTCTTATCCTCAAAACCACTCAACCTCACAACCTCTTATCTTCACACCAATTTCAAAACCTGAGATGCAGCGATATAATCCTTTTATGTGTTCTTGTGGAACAGGAAATATAAAACTAAGAAAATCACATAAAAAAGATACATTTGGATGGGAATATTATGCATGTCATCTTTCGAAGGTGAACAATCATACATTTCTTATTTATGTAAATATACAAACAATCATAACATTTTCTTATTTATGTAACAGCCAAGAGAAAAAGATCACGGATGTGGATATTTTATGTGGAAGAGTGAATTTGATGACCGGTTACGAGTAATCTCTTCTGCTTCAACATCTCAAGGTGATAGATCTGCACTAACAGAGTGCTCAAACTGTAATGCCAAAGATCTTAGGATAAACATGCTGGAATCACAAAAACAGGTGCTCGAGACAAGAATAAGGATGCTGGAGGAAAGACTTGAAATGAAAACGAATCCCGACGACCACGACCATGCATGTCAGTCAGCTGCAATACTCCGTGAGCTGTTAGGTGACATGGACAATCTTCATATGTAGTGTTGGTGTTGTTGTTGTTGTTGTTTGTGCTATTGTTGTTGTTTAATAAAATATTGTTGTTGTGGGAGCAAAATTGAGCATGAAGCTTTTCTTGCATTGTGGTTGATGTAGACGGTGATACATTGGGATTATTGGAAATCGAACGGAGAATCAGTAAACTTGAGAAACTATTTGCATATCTCAAAGCTAAAAAGAATGGTGCAAAATGTTAATGTGCAATGGTATGACATTTCATCTTTTGTGGTAAGTTAGATGAATAGTGCACAAGATTTCTGAACTATTAGTTAATGAAGATGCCTGCTGATTTCTATCAGGTGCCTGCTGATTTTGTACTCCAGGTCTCATAAAAAGTAAGTTCTTCTTGGTTTTCTTTTGACCTAGATCTGCATTAGTCAATGAAGATGTCTTTCTAATGTGTTCTAATGTGATATTGTACGTACGTTATCAACTATGTTTAGTTATGCATATATGGTGTCCAAACACCCCTTTAAACAACAGGGTATTTCAAATATACAATTTTCAAACACTAAATTACATATATGCATAAAGAATGGAACTGAATCGTGGTCTCTTACCTTGAAACCACCCAACAACGCATGCCCAATAGCGTTCAAACGAACCAAAATCATTTGATTTGAAACGTTTAAATCCAAGATTATCTAGCTTGTTCATCTCAGATTCAAGGAAGTAAGAAGGCGGAACAACTACTTCGTGATTGTTTCTCAGCACAGCTTTCTTGGTCTGTGGAGTTCAAGTTAAACACTAATTTAATACAAATATATATAGAAAAAAAAGAAAAAAATCAAGAAAGAATAAGCAAAAGACTTGTTGAGACCTTGATGAAGGAAACAAAATGGCCTCCATTTTCCAAAATCACGGATGCATGGCCGAACAAACACTAAACCTGGATATACAGAGGGAATTAAAGTAGTGATTAGAGAGAAAGAGAAAGAGATAGCTTAAAGCAAGGGATTTGGGTGATATTTAGCTACCTGGTCAAGACGCCCCACATAAGAATACAAGAAATCAATGGACCCTTTAAAACGGGGATGTAATTGTGAGAGTTTGATCGATACACTATAAGGTGGTTAAACCTTTGTTGCTTTGTGTATGTGATAAGTTAAGTTAATATGATCAAGTACGCGAAATTTACTTAATCACACTTAGAAGGTTATTTGTGTTATGGAAATGGAACAGTTATGCTTGTGTATATTGAACAAAGAACATGCAATGTTAACACCAAATGATTCAATATTATTCAAGATAATACGAGTGATCTTCACTATCACTAGGGTTACAAAGACCTTGAATCTTATGTTTTCTATGACTTGTGATATATGTGTTTGTTCTATGTTCTTAAGAGTTATTTTCTAAGCACTTAAAAATTCACACTTAGTCGTACAAACATCTAGTCTAAGATCTTTCTTTTATATATCAAGAAAGATCTTTACAATATTGTTAAGTCTTATCAAACTACTTGCTAACTTATCTTGAGTGTGTCAGTACATAAGATACAACATGTATCTGTGTACATAACTTGTTACTGATCACTTTGTCCAAAGATATTATCTACCGTATATACTTGACTTTAGTACACAAATATCTTTTCAATACTTATCCAACCAGCAGTGGTATCACTCAGCAGTATCGACTAGCAGTACCTTCTTTATACTACCAGTACTAACTTTAGTTAGTACGGTTAGTTATAACTTGAACAGTCCTTAGATATACACTAGCAGTTGGAACTGTTAGAGTATTCTTCTCAGCAGTACTAACCTTCAACACTTGTAATTCTTGATACTTAATCTTCAGAACATTTAATTCCCAACAATCCTCCCCTAAACATGTGGATTCTCTAATCATCATGTTTCTTCTGAATTAAATCATGATTGTGAGGATCTTGCAAATACTTCATAGTCAGACCCTTGGACTGAACTTTCTTCTGTTCTGTGAGATTGAATATCTTTCTCAGTAGCTCATCTGCCATTTACTTTGACTTTAACAATATCAATACACATCTTCAGGCTTCAAACATGACCTAAAAGATGGTGCAATTTCCTTGGATGGAGGAATTATAAGAGGCAATGGTGCTGTGTATCTTGGATGTTTGTTTCAACAAGTGAAATCATCTATCAGCATGCCTTTGCAAGAGATGAAAAAACGTAGTGAACTGAAATTGAAACTTTTCTCCGTTTGACCTAGATAGAACTTTCTCCTTTGGAATGCTTCATCCCTTCTGAATATACATAATACTCCAGAATCAGCTCTGTTCTTGTCATTTTCAACCTCCATGTCATCATCTTGTATGCTCTTGTCTTTTCCTCCCTTTCATTGGTTAATCTTCCTTCTTTGGATTTATTTCCTCCCCTGAGACATTTAATCCTCCCCTGTTTGGAAGATCTCTCACAATGTACCAAAATATTTCTTTCCCCATCATCTGAGCTATTAAGTGGAACTTGTTATCAGACAATGTTGTACATGAGGCCATCAATTCCTTAAGAGTTTAATTTGCTGCCCTCATCACTTCTAGGTGTGTTAACTCCTATGAGAGGTGATTCATGGGGCATTTGACTCATGGTCCATCATTTGATGGTTTTTTGTGAGTCTCTTTTAAAATCCTTTTTAAGAAACTTTTGCCATTAGCAGTATGTACATGATTTTATTATGAAAAATCATACTGCTTTCAACCATTTTGAAGGGATTAAGTGTATAACAGACACTTAATCAAAATTTTGGTTTAAAGCAACCTCTGGTTGTGTGAGAACCAATGTTTTCAGTTATAAATAACTGCCTGTGTAAAGATAAACCTATTCAAAAGGCTTTCTTGACAGGGTTTCCAGCTCATAGCAATTGTTACCTCTAACACAAGTGTTAGATTCACTTTTACTAGCTGTTCTTTCTATCAGATGTCCTTAGACTTGCTCATTATACTTAAAAGTATAAAATGATAGAAAGTGAGTTGTATCAGTTACTATCTGATCAACTAAGTCATCAATTCAATGTGAAGTATGATAACTAGATTTCAAGAAAGCAGTTTTAAAGAATTAGTTAACTTAGATGTTAATCTTTGTTAAGAATTCCCAAACTCGGTCCATCATAAACCTATTATGTCAGCAACTGATATCATCATTCTGCTGCTTCCATTTCACTTGAAATTTCCTTTTTGCTCAAAGTTCATACCTGAAATTGTTAGTCCAAAACCAAGAAAAAAATGCATAGCATTTGTCTTATAGCAGTATTTAAAATATGACCAACAGTATGAACTGTTTAAACAAAATATGAACTAGCAGTATAAACTGTTCTATTAACAGTATCAATTTACAAAGATATCAGTACAAACGTAAGATATATATAAACCACACAGATTAAAAATCTTAAGGATTTAGCATGCCAATACTTGCTACCAAGTATTGAAACCTTCCAACATCAAAAGCTTTTGTTAGCAGATCTGCAAAGTTGTATTCTGAAGCAATTTTAAGAACTTGAATTAATCTTTTCTCATTGCAGTCTCTTATAAAGTGATGTCTAATTTCAATGTGTTTTGTTTTAGAATGTTGTACTGGATTTTTAATGATGCAAATTGTACTACTATTATCAATATGAATGACAGTGTTTAAGAAATTGTACCCATAATCAAGAAGTTGGTTTTGAAGCCATAGAACTTGAGCACAGCAACTTGCAGCAGCTACATATTCAGCTTCAGTTGTTGAAGTAGCCACAATAGTTTGCTTCTTACACTGCCATGAGATAAGTCTACACCCAAGGAATTGACATCCTCCAGTTGTTGACATTCTGTCCAAGCTAGCACCAGCATAATCACTATCAAAAAATGCTACCAAGTCAAAAGGTGACTCTCTAGAATACCATAGACCCAACCTAGGTTGACCCTTGAGATATCTAAAAATCCTCTTGACTACTGTTAAATGAGAAACCTTTGGAGTTACTTGAAATCTTGCACAAGCACAAACAGAGAACATGATATCAGGTCTTGATGATGTAAGATACATCAAAGATCCTATCATAGATCTGTAAGTGTGTACATCCACATTTTCTCCATCTAAGTCTTTTGGAAGTGGCTTCTCAGAGTCCATTGGTGTGCTTGCCATTTTTGAATCATCAAAGTTGAACTTCCTTAGTATCTCAGCAACATATTTATCTTGACTAATAAATATGCCTTCATATGACTGTTTAACTTGCAAACCCAAAAAGAATGTAAGTTCCCCCATGGAACTCATCTGAAACTTATGATGCATAAGCTTCTCAAACTCCAAACACATTTCCTTCCTTGTAGACCCAAAGATAATGTCATCCACATACACCTGCACTAACAGAAGATCCTTCTTGTGCTATTTGATGAATAGTGTCTGATCAATCTTGCCTCTTTGAAATCTATTCTCTATTAAGTAGGAAGCCAGTGTTTCATACCAAGCTCTAGGTACCTGATGAAGGCCATAAAGAGCCTTAACTACTCTGTACACTTTTTCTGGATGGTCAGGATCAATGAACCCTGGAGGTTGTGAGACATAAACCTCTTCTTCAATAGTACCATATAAAAATGCACTCTTGACATCCATTTGATAAACTGTGAAGCCTAAAAATGAAGCATAAGCTAAGAAAAGCCTAATTGCCTCAAGTCTTGCTACTGGAGCAAAGACCTCATCATAGTCTATACCTTCTTGTTGTGTCTACCCTTGGGCTACTAATCTAGCCTTATTCCTAATCACTATGCCCCTTTCATCCCTTTTATTCTTGAAAACCCATCTAGTGCCAATTACCTTTGCATCCTTTGGTAGATCAACTAGCACCCAAACCTTCTGAATCTTGAACTGAAGAAACTCCTCTTGCATAGCCTCTACCCAGCTTGAATCATCTAAGGCTTTCAGAATGTTCTTTGGTTCATCTTGTGAGAGAAAACATACAAACAAGCAAGAGTTTGAAAACTCATGCTGTTTTGAAGCATAAAGGGCATCAAGAAGCCCTTGTTGGTCTGAAGACATCAGTTGTTGTCTTGTCTTCACACCTGATTGTACATCTCCAATCACATTTTCTAGGGAGTGGACTTTGTGAATCCTTGTGTGTGGGGTTGAAGGAACTTGATAGTTAGGTGTGATATTGCTCAAATCCACCTCATTATCTGAGAAATTTGCTTCAGTTGAGTCTGAAGGTCCAGCAGTAGAATCATTTGGCCTAGCAACAGAAAAATTAAGCCTAGCAGTAGAATGCTCTGTCTCAGCAGTAGAAACTTCTTTTGTACTGCTAACTTGACTGTCTTGTTTCTCAGTTCCATCTTCCTTGATTTCATCATCAACACCTTCTTTTGACTTACCAGAAGAAGATTCATCATTGGTTGAAGTTGAAGCCACACTGGTACTTATTGGCATCCATACATGATCTTGATTTGTCTCCTTGTCTAACCCTGCCTCATTTGTTGTTTGTGAATCTGAAAAATCATTAGTTTCTGCAACAACAGGCACATAATTCATAGAATGGGTTAAAGACTCAAGATCAAATAGCCAATTAGGACCTTCACCTACTACATTGGATTTATGCTCTAAAAATTCCACATGTAGGTTTTCCTCTACTTTCTTAGTTCTTAAGTTGTATACTCTAAAAGCTTTGCTATTGAGAGAATATCCAACTAAGAATCCTTCATCTGCTTTACCATCAAATTTTCCTAAATGGTCTAAGGTATTGAGAATTGTCACATGACATCCAAAAGGTCTAAGAAATCCTATTGCAGGAGTTCTACCTCTAAAAAGTTCATATGATGTCTTATTGTGAGGCTTGACAATTAAAACTCTATTCTGGACATAGCAAGCAGTGTTAACTGCTTCAGCCCAAAAAGTTATAGGTAGCTTAGAATCAACTAACATAGTTCTAGCAGCTTCTATTAGTGTTCTATTTTTCCTTTCAGCAACTCCATTCTGTTGAGGAGTTCTAGCAACACTAAATTCTCTCCTAATACCTTTTTCTTTGCAGAATTCATCCATAACTCTATTTTTGAACTCTGTCCCATTATCACATCTAATGACTTTTACTTTCTTGTCTACTAGGTTTTCTATCTCTGTAATGAAAGTCTTAAGGATGCTAGGTGTCTCATCCTTAGTAGCTAAAAAGAAAACCTATGTAAATCTACTATAGTCATCAGTAATAACTAGACAATATCTCTTATGTTGCATACTTCTAACATTTGTAGGACCAAACAAATCCATATGAAGCATAAACAATGATTGATTGATAGAGTTAAAAATCTTGGGCTTACAAGTGGCTTTGTGTTGTTTGCCTTTAAGATAAGCAATGCATGTTTGATCATTTTCAAATCATTTTTTAGGTAAACCTCTTACCAAACCATTCTTAACAATCTAATTTATGGTTTTGAAATTAATATGACCAAGCCTCCTATGACATAACATTGATTCATCCAATGTGGCCTTTGCAACAAGACAAGTTAAAGCCTTTTTAGGAACAATGTTCTTCATGTCTACACTGTACATGTTGCCCTTTCTAGGAATTTTAAGAAGCACTTGACTTTCATCAGGCATCTTAAAATCAGGAGAAAGTACAAGACATTCAGTGTCACTGAAAAGAACTTTGTTCTTTTTGTCACACATTTGTGAGACACTAAAAAGATTATAATTTAGCTCTTGTACATAGTACACATCTTCAAAATCTAAATTTCCAATTTTGATTGTACCTTTACCGGAAATTTTGCCACCAACACCTCCTCCAAAGGTAACATAGCCTCCATCTATTGATTGAAAATCTGAGAGATAAGACTTGTTGCCTGTCATGTGCCTTGAACATCCACTATCTGAGTATCCTTGATCTTCTTGTTTATCAATTAAATGTTCCTGCACAGAAATGAGAAGTATTAGTTTCTTTTAAGGACCCAAGCCATTACTGACTTGGATCTGCCTCTTGCATCAATGAAATTTAATCTCTTGAGAACAGTTGATGCAATATTGGATTTAAGAATCCAACATGCTGAGGCCTTAACAGCATTTGCCCTGTTTTTCCAAGCAGCAGTATTAACTACATGCCTAGCAGTATTAACTGCTGGCTTTACAGTTTTACCCTTTGGTTTCCAAACTTGTTTTTGGACCACTACTTTTGATTGAATGGGCCTTGTAACAGTTTTTTATGCATTTTTTGAAAGTTGTTTTTGCATTTTTAACTGTTGGTCTTGGGTTAATAGTCATGAATGGTCTAGCAGTAGAAACTGCTTTTGAAACTGCTCTGGGTTTTATTCTATTAAAATTAGAACTAGAGTGAAAATGAGTGTGAGGAGTTTGCCTTTTAAAATTCACCCTATTGTTTTCATACCCAGATACCCATTTGTTACAGAGAGCTGCAAGATGATCAAATCTACCACATGTGTGACAAGCTTTATTATAAAAGGAAAAGTCATCACCTAATTGGTTAGACTTGAGGCCATTCTAATTTCTTTGGTTACCTCTGAGCTTGCTAGTGGATCTATATTGTTCACAATATTTAACTGGTTGCCTAACATGTTTAATGTTTGTTTTAGGCTTAACAGTATCCTTTTTGATCAATTTAGGAACCCTTGTTCCTGCTTTCTTAACTACTTCAGGTTTAGACATAACCTGTTCATCTTCATCATCATCAGATACCCAGTCTTCAATGACTACTCTATCTGATCTTCTATCAGAGGACACCTTGTCCTCAGGAAGTGAAGTTTTACTTAAACTTTCACTTACTTTCTTAGGTTCATCAACAACTAGCTTTGTTTTTGGCTGTACACCATATTGTAGCTCAGGTTGTTGAAATTCAGGGACACCTGAATTTTCTAGGTCAATCCCTGGGGGTTTAGGGATACCTCTATATGGAGGTGAGACACTCTTATATCCTACTCCTAACTTAGCTCTATTAATCACTTGACATTCTATCATGTTGGTCACACCTCTAGAAGCATATTCTAGTGTCTGTGTAGTCAAGTGAATGTTTCCATTTTCCTTTTTGACCCTATCAAAAGCCTCTCTTAAAAGCTTAATTTCAGCATCTCTAAAGAATATGTCTTGTCTAAGAAGAGCTTTGTCATCAGAAAAAGCAAGTTCATTTTCTTTGTAGTATAAGATCTGCTTTTCTGTTGATTCTAAACCACACTTATAATTAATGTAGTTTTGATGAGTTTTACTTAGCTCTTTCTTTTGTTCATCATAATGTTTGATTAAAGTTTGTAAATCTTTAAGAGCAATACAAGCATTTGAACAAGCTTTATGATATTGTACCTCAGTAGTAGAAAAAGCCATGAGTGCCATCTGTGAAGAATCTTCTTCTTCATCAGCCATGAAACTCCAATCAAAACCTAGCCCATCAATAGCTACCATAGCTTTTGAGTTTGGCTCAGAAACCTCCCTTGTTTTGGATGTGCTTCCAAAACCTTTGTTCTTGCTATCTTGCTGCCTTGGCCTTCTACATTCTCTTGAGAAGTGCCCCATCATGTGGCAGTTATAGCACTCTATCTTTGACTTATCAAAACCAGCAGTATTAGTATTGCTGATTAAGAGCCTCTTCCCCGTCCTTTGATAGAACTTCTTGGCTCTCATGCTAAGAAGAGAAATTTGCCATTTTAGATCCATTTCCTCCAGATCATCATCATTGATCTCTTGGAGGTCTTCATAGGTGAGCATGGACCCATTATTTTGACTTGTAAGAAACGCACAACAAGTCTTTTCATCTAAAATACCCATGGTACTGCTTGATGAACTAGCAGTACCAACACCATCAACAACTTTCACCTCTTCACTTGATTTTGAGGTACTAGGAGTTGACATAAATGCCATGTTCCCAGTATTAGAACTAGTACCTCCATTCTTCTTCAAATCTTGCTCCACAATCTTAAAGTTGTGATGAAGCGAAAAGTGTACCGCTTTTAGGGGGTCATTTAAGCCCTAATCCGCGATTATATGATCAAATATTGCCCTAAATCGTTTCTTTTCTCATTTTAGGTACTTGGGACGTGATTTCTGGAATATGAAGCATTTTGGAGCTTTTTGGACGTTTTTATGCTCAAGAATGAAGAAAACAAAAAGACCAAGGAAAGTCAGGATTTTACACCTGACGGCGTCAGGCTTTGGATGCTGACGCCGTCACTTGAAGATGAAAGTGGTGGAATTATACACGTGACGCGCCAGAAAGTTTTACATTGGAAGTCTGACGGCGTCACGCTTTGTGACGCCATAGGTGGTCACGGTTTAATTTAAAGAGAGACGGCCCAGAAGATCTTGAATGTGACGGCGTCAGGACTCATCCTGATGACGTCAGATGATATAGAGTGACGGCGTCAAAGTATTCTTACACGAGAAGGAACCTTAGTGAAACCGCCACAAGTTAATCAAGACAATCACAACTCGCCGCGCGGAGTAGCTGTTACTGTTTTGGCCATAAAATCTTCATACGAACTCGGATTTAGGTGATTCAAGAGGCCACGGAATCGGGACGAAAAGATCTACAATTTGGTGAAAAAGGGGAGCTGACGCCGTCACTTGTAAAGGCTGACGCCGTCAGATCGATGCGGACAGAAAATCAGCTATAAATACAACATCACAACTTCATTTTTTGTAAGCCCTAAACCCTAAGTCCGATTCTAGGGTTTAGGTAGGTGTTTTTCCAGCAACTATGAGGGTTTAAATCACTTCATAAACATCAAATATTGGTTTGTTGATTCTAACTTAATTATGTCTTTCATTATTATGGTTGTTTGCCCTTCATTGATCATGCTTTGCTAATTCACCTTGTGTCTACTTATGATTGTGTGAAACTTGTATATAACTAATTAGATCTTATTGATTTCTTGTTGATGTGTGTGTCCATCTCCATCAATTAGGGCGTGACAACTTCAATAGGTCTAATTGGTTTAGCTTATAATTCTTGTTTCCTATTGTCTCTTGTTTGATTGGGTGATATCGATGTTAGGCTTAAGAAAACTGGCTAACCTCCTATACGGTAACTTGCTTGAACGTCTTAAGAAACATGAACCAATGTGTACTAGGTTTATTTGGTTGTATTTAATGCATGAGCGAATTCTAGTGATCCCATGTTAGGAGCTTCTTAGCCGGCTCGACATAGGAGTGAAGTAGGAGCTTATAGAGTTGGGGAAGTACGTACGCCACCCCACGAATGGTATTAAGGAATACAACCCGTCAATTAAAACAAGGTGTGACAATTCAATAGGTAGAATTGGATAGCTAGCAAGGAGTAATACATCATAGGTAGATACGCTTCACTTCCCTTGTAGAACCCTAGTTTACTTTCCTGCATATTAGTTTAATTAGTAGCTTTTGGGTTAGTTGATTAGCAACTAATTCCGCCCACTCCTTCAAACCAGAGATTTTACTTGCTTTTCATAAAATATAAAAATACAAAAAGAATCATCCCTCACCTCTAGACCTAGTAGATAAATTTCAATCCTAACGAACACTATTCTTTGAGTTGAACGATCAATCCCCCGGTACTTGCCACTTCACTATACTACATCGGTCAGGTACACTGCCTGGTGGGGATTGCAAACTTCTCAAGATCCCTTGAGAGGTAAAACCTGTTGTAAGGTCGCAAAACCACGCAATCAAGTTTTTGGCGCCGCTGCCGGGGAATAGTTATTGTTTAGGTTGAATTTTTATTTCTATTAGGTCTACTCACTAGATTCCTTTCTAGTGAGATTTTTATTTTATTTTTCTAGGTTTTCTTTAGTCTATCTTATTTCTTTGTACTTTTGTTTGTGATACCTTCCCCTTACCGCATGAGTAACATTGGTCATTTGATCCCTGTTATTCGTGTTTTTCGCCGTGCAAATTTTCAACTACCCGTTCCCGCCCCCATAGTAGCAAACAACAACCTTTCACCCGACCACCACTTTGGTAACAATTCTGAGATGGAGGAGTCTGACCATGAGAATGACTATGTTAGTCCATTTTACTACTCAGACTCCGATGAGGATATCGGTAATGGAGAAGTAGTTAACGAGGAATGGGGAAAAGAGGAAATTGATCCCTTTAAGTATGTTGACCCTAGGACTAAGATCGAAAAGGATAGCCTCTTTAACATGCAATTCCCGTGTAAAATTGGTTATCATGATTTTTATGCTTATCTTAACTCATCTTTGCCTATGAACATTATCTCTCGCGCTAATTATAATAAAATCATGGTAGATGAGCTTGAATATCAAGGAGATAACATTGTTGCTAGGATTAAGCCACTACACGTGTTCGTAGGAAGTTTTGTGTATTTGGTGGATTTTATGGTTATGGAGAATTTAGGAGAATTTATCGATGACAAATTAACCCAAGTCATTTTTGGAGAACCCTTCAAAAGGTTGACCAACCTTGACGAAAAACTTGTGGACGGGTTAATTACATTCTCGGATGGGGATGAAGATTTTGTCTATCAAATGCCCCGAGCACATCCTAGGTTTAAGAACTACCCCATTGAATCTTGCAATAGAATTATGCCTATCGACTTGTTAAGTGAGAATGATAAGAGGAAGGGGCTCAAATATCCACATGAGAAAAATAAGAGATATTATCATGGATGTTTGGGGCTGAATGATGAATACAAGAGAGATGAGGCAACAATTAGATGGCTCACACTCGGATACGTGAGCATAAGCGACACTAGATGAGCCTTACTTTGAGTCTAGCTACAAGACTCGTTAATAAAGAAAAGCGCTTCTTGGGAGGCAACCCAAGCTTTATTTGTTTTTATTTGCTTTGTGTGTTTATTTATTTGTTTGTTTGTTTTTATTTGTTTCCGTATGTGTGTTTAATTTTTATTATTATTGATTCATGTTAAAAACTAATTTGTGAAAATGCTTTATGTTGTTTTTAACTTCGTCTTAACTACATATAAAGGTATTTTGCAAAAGATAAGTGTAAGGGAAATCTAAATCGGTTTATTAGAACACAAATTAACATGAATCGTAATAATAATAAATTAGCATACATATTAGTATTTGTTTGAGTCAAATGCTTGTATCGAGTCATAATGATGTTTTGCAGGATTTCCAGGAAGTAAGGTAAAGGTTTTTCCAGAAATTTTCCGGAAACTTAAAATGAAAATTTTTGTCAGGTCATTTCTGACGGCGTCAGGGGTTATAACCTGACGGCGTCAGATTTAATTTTCAGAAATTTTTGAAAGTTTTGTTTTTAGAAAAGTTTTTATTAAAATCTCCAACTTATAATCTCCAGGAATCTGCAAAATTATCATTCCACAAGCATTATATCCTTATATATAGATTTTATCCCGCCGATGTTATGCAGGTTTTCGTGTTTGTTTTCTCAGGTTTAACAGGTTATTTTGGACAAGGAGATGTTTTTGGAATCAAGCTTATGGCGATGCATTAGTCATGGAGCTTCAACATTCTCTTTGGAGGAAGATTTAACCGTGTAATTTCATTATCCACCGAGCGAATCAGGGGAGTATTTGATTTCATTCTTTCACTTTATGCTTTTACATCTTATTATTTGAACATTGGGGACAATGTTCATCTTAAGTGTAAGGGGAGGGTAAAAGTACGATTTTAGAGAATACAATTGCGCTTGATTTTTGTTTGTTTGATGGTAGATGTGTAATAAAACTGAGAGAAATACTTGTTAAGGTAATTTTAGTGCCAAATTTAAAATTTTTTACAACATATAGGAGTGAAACTTCGATCTTAATGAGCGTCTCACGGATAGGAGTTATATGACTAGCACAAAAACCGTACCACTAAAAAATTTTCCACCCCAAATATGTGAGGTTCGCCCCTAGAATTGGTAGGAAAAGCATTTATGCTATGATGTGTGTACCGGTAGCACTTAGATTCTAGAACTTGCGTTAGGACCATTCCGAGGCCACAAGTGAGACTACATTCGTGTAGTTAGATTTACTACATGATAAGAGGCATTAGGATTAACCCATTGTTTTACACCTGTGTTCTTGTTATAATTACATTGGCTACATTGGTCAAGTAATTCTCCCATACCCTTTGCGTTGTACTCATTTTTAGTACACGATACCCCTAGTACACCCCTCAGAGCCTATCTTTTCGTTTCGACCTTTAAGCATTTTACTTAAAGGAAGAATTTGTTACACCCCACTTAAATGTACACCCAAATCGCCTTAGCCTACCTTGTGTGCACTCATCTTTAGTGCATTATTGTGACAACATTTGTTTAAACCCTTAGTTAATTATCTAATTGATTACATGGTTGCTAAGTCGAGTCATATCCTTGTACATATTGTTTTGGGACGATTGGGACTTATGGGTAAAGTACTAGTGTAATGGAGTAATGGGGAAGAACATCATTTATTACCCCCATATGTACGTTAATATTTTAAAGTACTCCAAATGTTTCGATTATCTTGATTCGAGTCATTAGAATAATTTTATGTAAAGTATGTAAAAGTTCAAGTGTAGGGATGGTACAAAGAATCCCTAGTGATGTATTGTTTTGGATGGTAGGGCAAGAGTGTATGCAAAAAAAAAAAAAAAAAAAAAAAAAAAAAAAGCATACGGACTACCATCCGCCTCTATCTTTTATTTATGTTTTGTTTTGTTCTATGTTTATTAGTTCGTGATTAGTTTAAGTTGAGTCGAGTCTTGGCTTAGCAACGCCTCATTCTACATGTAATTGACCAAGATGATTGACTTGCCACCAGTAAAAATATCCTTATCCAACAAACCGTGTTTTCCTTATCCCTACACCTAACGTTACAACCCTTAAAAGACCTCTTTGATAGTTTATCCTAGGTGCTTACGCCAATGTGGTGGAGGTTTTGATCCTTTCCCAAGCCTATGGTAATCTATTTGCTATGACAGGTAATGAGTGATATTTCTCCATTTTCATATATAAATTTACAACACCCGAGAGATGAGAGTATCCAAACACTTATTGTGAGGTGCTAGTGTATAATTTCCGTGCTTATTTTGACCAAGGTGGAATGATCATTTGTTGTAATTACTTTTATATTAATGTTAAATGACCCCTAACTTGTATTTCAATTGGTGGAAAAGCTCATTTGCTTGAGGACAAGCAAATCCCAAGTGTAGGGATATTTGATGAAGCGAAAAGTGTACCGCTTTTAGGGGGTCATTTAAGCCCTAATCCGCGATTATATGATCAAATATTGCCCTAAATCGTTTCTTTTCTCATTTTAGGTACTTGGGACGTGATTTCTGGAATATGAAGCATTTTGGAGCTTTTTGGACGTTTTTATGCTCAAGAATGAAGAAAACAAAAAGACCAAGGAAAGTCAGGATTTTACACCTGACGGCGTCAGGCTTTGGATGCTGACGCCGTCACTTGAAGATGAAAGTGGTGGAATTATACACGTGACGCGCCAGAAAGTTTTACATTGGAAGTCTGACGGCGTCACGCTTTGTGATGCCATAGGTGGTCACGGTTTAATTTAAAGAGAGACGGCCCAGAAGATCTTGAAGGTGACGGCGTCAGGACTCATCCTGACGACGTCAGATGATATAGAGTGACGGCGTCAAAGTATTCTTACACGAGAAGGAACCTTAGTGAAACCGCCACAAGTTAATCAAGACAATCACAACTCGCGCGCGGAGTAGCTGTTACTGTTTTGGCCATAAAATCTTCATACGAACTCGGATTTAGGTGATTCAAGAGGCCACGGAATCGGGACGAAAAGATCTACAATTTGGTGAAAAAGGGGAGCTGACGCCGTCACTTGTAAAGGCTGACGCCGTCAGATCGATGCGGACAGAAAATCAGCTATAAATACAACATCACAACTTCATTTTTTGTAAGCCCTAAACCCTAAGTCCGATTCTAGGGTTTAGGTAGGTGTTTTTCCAGCAACTTAGAGGGTTTAAATCACTTCATAAACATCAAATATTGGTTTGTTGATTCTAACTTAATTATGTCTTTCATTATTATGGTTGTTTGCCCTTCATTGATCATGCTTTGCTAATTCACCTTGTGTCTACTTATGATTGTGTGAAACTTGTATATAACTAATTAGATCTTATTGATTTCTTGTTGATGTGTGTGTCCATCTCCATCAATTAGGGCGTGACAACTTCAATAGGTCTAATTGGTTTAGCTTATAATTCTTGTTTCCTATTGTCTCTTGTTTGATTGGGTGATATCGATGTTAGGCTTAAGAAAACTGGCTAACCTCCTATACGGTAACTTGCTTGAACGTCTTAAGAAACATGAACCAATGTGTACTAGGTTTATTTGGTTGTATTTAATGCATGAGCGAATTCTAGTGATCCCATGTTAGGAGCTTCTTAGCCGGCTCGACATAGGAGTGAAGTAGGAGCTTATAGAGTTGGGGAAGTACGTACGCCACCCCACGAATGGTATTAAGGAATACAACCCGTCAATTAAAACAAGGTGTGACAATTCAATAGGTAGAATTGGATAGCTAGCAAGGAGTAATACATCATAGGTAGATACGCTTCACTTCCCTTGTAGAACCCTAGTTTACTTTCCTGCATATTAGTTTAATTAGTAGCTTTTGGGTTAGTTGATTAGCAACTAATTCCGCCCACTCCTTCAAACCAGAGATTTTACTTGCTTTTCATAAAATATAAAAATACAAAAAGAATCATCCCTCACCTCTAGACCTAGTAGATAAATTTCAATCCTAACGAACACTATTCTTTGAGTTGAACGATCAATCCCCCGGTACTTGCCACTTCACTATACTACATCGGTCAGGTACACTGCCTGGTGGGGATTGCAAACTTCTCAAGATCCCTTGAGAGGTAAAACCTGTTGTAAGGTCGCAAAACCACGCATCAAGTTGCTATACAAATCTATCAGCTCCATTGTATCAAGGTTTGGCTTATTCTTCCAGACAACAACATGCATAGCCCACTCTTCTAGTAAGCTTCTCAGAAATTTTGAGTTCAAATCTTCTTGAGGTATTTCAACCCCAAGAATAGCAAGTTGGCTTACAATATTCTGAAGCCTATTAAACATATGGTCAAGAGATTCATTGTTTGTAGAGGAGAAGTTTTCAAACTGCTGCTTGAGCAGTGTCTTGTGGGTTTTCTTGGTGGCTTCATTTCCACCATATCTGGCAACAATAGCTTCAAATAATGACTTGGCATCTTTGAACTTGCTGAAGTTTAGAAGTTGATCATTGGGAATGGTCATCATCAGCATGCTTCTTGCCTTTAAGTCATTTTTCTTCTTAATTCTGTCTTCTGCAGATGTTGGGTGTGTCTGCAGAGTTGTCACCACTTTGCCGTCCACTGTTGATGAAATGGTTGTAGGCTGGTAAGAGTTTCCATCTTCAATGATTTCCCAAAGTGCATAGTCTTGCACTTGGAAATATTGCTCTATCCTCAGCCTCCACATCTCAAACTCATTCTGTTTGAGCATGGGTAGTTTTGCAGCAACATTGGTTTGAATAGATTCAACGTCCATTTCTTCTTCTTCTTCTTCTAAATCAACTATATCAGTCTTGCTCTGATACCAATTGAGAGGTTGATCGATACACTGTAAGCTGGTTAAACCTTTGTTGCTTTGTGTATGTGATAAGTTGAGTTAATATGATCAAGTACGCGGAATTTACTTAATCACACTTAGAAGGTTATTTGTGTTATGGAAATGGAACAGTTATGCTTGTGTATATTGAACAAAGAACATGCAATGTTAACACCAAACGATTCAATATTATTCAAGATAATACGAGTGATCTTCACTATCACTAGGGTTACAAAGACCTTGAATCTTATGTTTTCTATGACTTGTGATATATGTGTTTGTTCTATGTTCTTAAGAGTTATTTTCTAAGCACTTAAAAATTCACACTTAGTCGTACATACATCTAGTCTAAGATCTTTCTTTTATATATCAAGAAAGATCTTTACAATATTGTTAAGTCTTATCAAACTACTTGCTAACTTATCTTGAGTGTGTCAGTACATAAGATACAACATGTATCTGTGTACACAACTTGTTACTGATCACTTTGTCCAAAGATATTATCTACCGTATATATTTGATTTTAGTACACAAATATCTTTTCAATACTTATCCAACCAGCAGTGGTATCACTCAGCAGTATCGACTAGCAGTACCTTCTTTATACTACCAGTACTAACTTCAGTTAGTACGGTTAGTTATAACTTGAAGAGTCCTTAGATATACACTAAAAGTTGGAACTGTTAGAGTATTCTTCTCAGCAGTACTAACCTTCAACACTTGTAATTCTTGATACTTAATCTTCAGAACATTTAATTCCCAACAAATTGTAAAAACTCCATGCATTGACCAGGATTGGTAGTGTTGGCACCATCAACATAAACAACATTCGATCTTAGGTTGAATAATGTATCAAACCTGTCTTCATCGGCTTTGTGTTTTACAGCCACAGATACAGTTCCATCCTATCAAAAAAAATGGTTAGAATACAAAAGTAAAAAAAAAAAAAAAAGAACAAAAAAAGTAAAAAAAGAAAAAAAAGAATAGGTTTAATTTAAAGAAGGTTTAAAGATAGGGAAAAGTACTTACTGTGCCGACTATATCAGACAGATGGGAAATAGTAACAACTGAAGAATCGTCGTTAGCCAGGAAAAACACTTTGGACCCATTCTTCTAAAAAAGCAAAAAAGATAGGATATGAAAAGGCACGTAATTAATAAAGCTAGCTAACAAGAATAAATGGTGTTGAAATATGATAATTTACAACAAAGAGGCTTGTTAATTTACAACAAATAACTGTGACACTCAGTTGGGTTCATCACTCTGTATTGTACGTCCCTCTTACACCATAGTAAAGAAATAAAAAAAGAACAATCAAGATTTCAGATACAACGATGCATAAACATAAATTACTACTCGTACTAGTTAAAAACATAATTTAAACAAGATGAGTTATACCACATCAAAAAGAACTTCATTTGCATGAAAACAGTGACAAGCAAACGAAACAACTCGACAAGCAAACGAAACACACGACATAGACCATAACAAACATCGCCCATTCTTTTTTTTTTGCTGCTACTTCCCACTTTGCTAGAACCTGCACCATCTTTTCCCTTCCTTGCTTTCCTTTGCTTGATGAAATGCTCAAACATAGCTTCAAAATTTGTTATCTTATTTTTCAGATCATCAATTTTGGTTTCCAACGTGCTTTCTCCTCCAACATCATCAGCTTGAGCGTCCAACATCTCTCTGTAGTACGGCTTTTTCCTCAACCATTCCAGAATCTGGTCTCTCATCCACGGGCTAATGTTCTTATAAGAACCATATTCATCATAAATTTCGTAGCCATATGTATTAAGAACTTCATTAAAGAGACCCTCCGACGATAAAACCTTTGACCACTCCTCTTCCGGCATGTAACCAACCATTGTTATGTGTGTTTTGTGAGAATTGACGATTGGGTTATGTGCGTTTTGCCGAGTTGAGGATAATTCGTTATATATAAGTAAAAAATTGGTGGGACAAAGGTAAAATGAGGCGGGGAGAAAATCCCGGAGACATGTCGTCGGCACAAAACAGGCGGGAAAAAATCCCGCCCAATTATTCGCTATTATTCACAAGCGGGGCAAGCCAAAAATTGGTCTAAATACGTCCCGACGACATGTCGTCGGGACAATAACACTAATCACAAAAATAAATGCTAATCAAACGCTAATCAAAAGCTAATTACAATAATTTTTTTAGTTTATGATGTCGTCGGTAACATCTTGGCGGGGCAAATTCCCGCCCAATTTTTCACTATTATTGGAGAAGTCAAATTTGACTAATATGGTCCCGACGACATGTCGACAGGATTTTAACAAACAAACAATTCAACGCACGCTGGTCTCGGTCAAGTGTTTTTTTTGTCGTTTAGTGTAAAATGCCGACGACATCTGTCGTCGGGACCATGCTCGTCGCCAGTTCTCTTGATTCTTGTAGTGTTC
>CP139505.1:163144422-163240991 GCA_021014915.2 Artemisia tridentata subsp. tridentata
TAGGGTTGGCTCCTTTGGCCGACCCTCCATCTTTTTTAGTTTAATTCTTTGACTTTGATAAAATTAGTATAATCTAGTTGGTTGAAAGTTTTTAACTAAAAATGATACAATAATTAGTTGCAAGGTTTTTAGAAATAATATATGATGGCAAGGATTTGCAACAACTAGGTTGTAAAGATGGTGTGAGGGTTGTTTATTGGGTACTGCTATTTGAAACAGAATGCAAATATTCAATTTATTTGAAAAGGATGGACTATTAATCAAAAGAAACAAAGCTAACATAAAATGGGATTGTATGTTTAATGAACATAACACCATAAACCGAGCAAAGATCCGGTTTTGTTCGAATGACTTTTATTAGTTGTACAAGCTATATACTGAATACCAAAATTCTAATCTCGATATCAGTCGGGTGGAAAAGTTCTGTTTATGTAGTCTGTTGAAGCAATTTATTGCAACCACTTCAGACAAACAAATAGGGTCTTCCGGACGAACCGAGTAAAGGTTCTCCCGGAAGACTTATGCATCAATCATCGGTTAGGCGAGGCCGGAGGGCTCCTTCAGGCCATTCGTCCTTGCTCCGAGCTTCAATGCATGCTGTAGACATAAAAGAACCCGTTAGAAGGAGTCCCGAGGCCGAAGCCCCGGGGACCGCCCTCCGACGGTCATGTCAGTTCCTTCGGTGTAGAGAGTCTAGTATGAGTGATCCGGTCACCATTCGGCTATGCATGTACTGATATACAAATGAGATAATGTAGAGAGAGAATATGTATGATGTTTAGATGTTATAAGATGAGATAATGAGAGATAGTGGAGTAGTATTTATAGGGAGAGAGAGAGAGAGAAAAGGTGGGGACACAATCCCACAATACCCGGATTAGGTGGCAGACACAATCCCGTAAATCCTGGGATGGCGGCGGTAGTGCTGCTGCTGCCATCTGTCCCAAGATTAACGTCACATGTCCTATTACTTACAGTTATACTTGGCCAGATGAGTTGAGTGCCCTTCGGTACTTCCGGATGGCTCCCTGTCGTCCGGACGGCCGGTCAAGATAGGCCGTCCGGACGCATACGTCAACATGTCCCCCCAGTATTGCATTATCGGTTGAAGACCGATGATGTAATACTTTAAAGAATATCTTTGTCCCTTCCGGCATATGTCGCTCGGACGCATATACCTGCAATACTTAAATAATACCTTTGTGCCTTTCGGCAAACATCATTCGGACACATACACCTGCAATACTTAAATAATACCTTTGTGCCTTTCGGCAAACATCATTCGGACACATACACCAACATGTCCCCCCAGTATTGCATTATCGGTTGAAGACCGATGATGTAATACTTAAAGAATATCTTTACGGCCTTCGGCTTGTGTTTTCTGATACATATGTCAACATGTAACACCAGTATTGCATTGTTAGTAAAATAGTGACGTAATACTTTAAAGAGTACCTTATGGCCTTTCGGCCTGAGTCGTTCGGATTAGTGTTGCGTTTGCCTCCCTGTGCGTGTCTTTCAGACATATACATTAACATGTCCCCCCAGTATAGTATTATTGACCTACGGTTAATGATACTATACTTAAACATTGTTGAATCCGAAGCGAGACGTATTTTTCCCATCATCCCTTTGTTTCCTGCATAAGTAAAACTTCGACCCCAAACGTATACCGAACACTTGTTTGTTATTACCATCGCTGCTTGCGCAGCTCCGGAGGTACAAGTTGACGTTCGGCCTACACTCGGGTTATGAACGTACCACTTGTTTTTTATTACCTTCACTATTTTCATAGCTCCGGAGGTACAAGCTTACGTTGGAGCTAGATTTTGATTACGAACGTATAATACTTGTTTTTTATTACCTTCACTATTTTCATAGTTCCGGAGGTACAAGTTTATGCGTTTTTGGGCGACACACGCCATTCTTTGAACATTGACCACACAAATCTCCGGAGGGCGCGAACCTCTCGGAGGGGTCACTTTCGGCTTATGTTCAAAGTATAATAAATGATTACTCGGTCACCCCTTTTCGGGTGCCGTACAGCCTTTCCGCCAGGATTTATGGTAACCCCTTTTTGGGTATCCCATCTTTGAACATTGACCACAAAAATCTCCGGAGGGGGCCAGCCTCGCGGAGGGATCACTTTCAACTTATGTTCAGAAATTATATGGTAGGCCCCTTTTTGGGCATACCATCTTTGAACATTGACAACAAAAATCTCCGGAGGGCGCGAACCTCTCGGAGGGGTCACTTTCTACTTATGTTCAGAAATTTGTAATTTTATCCCTGTCAAGTAAAACATGAAAGCTCGCGTCTTTTCCGTTAGATATTAAAGACATAATATTCCACATGCATTAATACATAAAAGAGTCACAATGGGTAGACATCGACACACCGGTCGCTTTTAATTTGTCTACAATGGGTGTTATTCCTGCACAATAAAACATAAAAGCTCTTTTTCCTTTTCTTGTTAGATATGACCAACAAAATGTTCTCATGTATCAATAGGTACCGTTAGATTTAAACCGAACCGTAGCACAACCAATGGAGATTTTTAGCATGGTACGGACGAAGTGTGACGCCCGGACGAAATCGTCGGAGTGTTTTCCACGATCGCTAGATCCAAAGCTTACCTTTCCTGCGGAATAAAACTTGAAAGCTTTTTTGCTTTCCCCCGTTAGATATGACAAACAAAATATTTGACTTGTGTCATTACTAAATTCGGGTCACGATGCAATGCTTATGTCTTTACATCGGTTAATTAGTACACACTAGTATTCATGTTGCCTAAACGATTAAGCAAAATATCTTGTTCTACCTGATTGTATGCGCAAATTGTTGAGTAATACAAACTGAACAATGCTTAAAAAGGTCACATACAATATAAGATAACACAGTTGCCACTTTATAAATGATGCATATTAGTCAACGTTTCAACATGTTATATCAAATGTAGTATAAGCATATTGATGAGATTGGGAATTTATTAAAATTTTGACTTTCAGTACTTACATTATCCACTTGAGCCAAATTGCCAATAAACTCATAAGCTCTCCCAACGAGCTTAGAAAAACACCCTCAACATAGCACATCAACTCAACAACTCAACTTATCAACAACATCAGATCACAAAGATTTATGGTTAACACTTAACAGCCCTTATTCGTCATGCATTACGTACAACATATACACACTCATAAAACATGGTTTTGTAAATCACAAGCCAAAAAGTAATCTCTAAATTTCATCCCATTTCCATCATCTCATAATATTTGTTTCACTAACAATAAAAAAAGTCCGTTAAAATAAATGAAAAAGCCTATTAGCATTCGAGTTCGTTATAACTGATCGTGAGCATCGGCACACGAGCAAACAGATCATATCACCATATATTCAACTAACAAACAATCATAAAGCTCAATTATTAACAACGATGAAATTAGAATAGAAAATGAGATTAAAGTTTACCATTTTGGAGACTCGAACAAACGGCAGAAATTTCGTTTTCAGGCCATATGGACATACGAATTAATCCCCAAGTTTGAGTCTAATACCCACATCTATTAGCTTACCGTTTATCTCCTTACGGTAGTCAAAAGGAAGGACTATAAATTTCCATGTTCAACATCTCCATATCTCGGTTGATGAATAACATGTCTGGCCTCACAGTGATGTTTATGACTATAAGGAATGGAGGATATTATCATAGAAGATATCCACCATTAATGAAAGATGGGTGGTTACTTAGGCATTACAGTATGCAAGTGTTCCATTTAAGCATCACCCATTTAAGTTTTTTTTCCACCAATCAGTTTCTAGGTAGCAGAAGCTTATCAACCAATGCGTTTCTGTTTTTTACTTTTCTTGTGAGCCCTGAACCGATGACATACAGCCAGCTAGAGTATGGCGACTCGGCATTGCATGTACGTTCCTACCGAAAGTTACCAACTCATATAACTGACCCGAAAGAACACACGGGTCGGACTCTTAGTCACCACGCCCATCACCATTTTGCTTTTTACGTCCAGTTGGATGAAACCCGCAACCAATATATACTGCCTGAGGCAGCCCCTCAAGAAGCTCAATACACCCGAACAACTTGACCGAAGAGAATCATACCGAAAGGTCTTTAGTAGATCCATACCGGATGTCCATGTACTTGATGTCTACGCTGAGTGAGACTGTGTTTGAATGAAGCAGCACATTCGAACAGGTTATTACCTTCGAATTGACATGACCAAAGGAATATATGCCGGACAGCCCATAGTCGCTCGTCGTCCATGATGAGATAACCAGGAGCCGTACCGAATTCCCAAGTAATAGCATCCGCAACTACTGGAGGAGTTATACCAATCCTCAAAGAGATATGAAACTTAGTTGCATCGTTTAACATGTGCTTCGCCCAAACCAAGAAGTAAAATACCTGAATCCAGAAAAACTCCCGTACTAGCCATATGTTCACCCGGTTGAACATATTAAAATCCAACAGACCTAATTTTCATAGCGAGCAGTATTCTCACAATATACATACAACTATACGACACATACAATCTCATCGAATGCCTCCCCGCAATCAACAACACCAACACATACAAAGGAATCGAATTAATAATAAATACATAACCACCACACGCCGCGACCATATAAAAATTCCCAAGGACCGAGGCTAAATTCCACGCAAGCGATCCCGTATTAACGGCCTTAACAACGACACCTTCATCATCGTAACTCCCTACAACAGACCTCAATATACAGCCAGGACATATAGTAATCAAAATAGCAGCCACTAGACGCTATCTCTGTATACCACACTTGCCCTTCTTATCGGCTTCATATCCGACACTATATAAAGCGCATTTATAACCTTTCAACTTGTGAAACGACCAATCCAATTTCTCAAAAGCATCAAGCTCCCTATTCTCCAATCCTATATCCTTAAAACCCAAATGACTCAACCACTGATCCCACTCTATCAAATACTTAACATATATCGGTTTCGCGGACACCACATGTGTAATATCTAACCCACATTCCTTAACAACAAAATCCCCCCGGTTTTCCTTGAAACCAACTCACAATCACCTATTTTTATGTACACATCGGTTGACTGAAACTTGTTGTGGAAAACTAGAAGGGGGGTTGAATAGTTTTTACCGTTTTTCAAGTTTTATTTGTTTTGTTACTATATGTTAATTCAAAGGAAACAATCACAAATAAATAATCACACAATGTAAACAAAAGATAAAGAGAGGAAAGATCAAACCACACAACACTGTTGTTTATAGTGGTTCGGCTACAAGGACTCTCTTCCTTGCCCTACTCCACTCCCCGAGCTTCCAACTCGAGAGTTTATCTTTCACTAAGAAACAAACTCCTTTTCTAGGCAGAGAAAACCTTTACACGTCGCTTACTTCCTTTTCCGGTACTAAGCTAAACACCGGGTTCTTTCACAAGGTAGAACCAACCTGACGTCGCCTATTTACTTTACCGACACTAAGCTAGATGTCGAGTTCTTTACAAGGGTACAACCACTCCCTACACTCTTTGTGCTTTGAGGACTAAAGCACTAACCACACTTACTGATTACAAATGATAGATATGATGTGTGAAACAAACTACAATATCACACAGTAATGCAACTAAAGGATTACGGTTCTGTAGATCCTTGAAAGCTTGATCTCTCTTCTACAAAATGAAAGATCAAAATGAAATGCATCTATGAATGATGTTAGTAAGATATGTACTGAATGAATATATGTGTTTAAGCTATATGAGTGATGAGAAAGCCAAATGATCAGCTTGCTATTTATAGGCAAGCTGATATCCATCTCACGGATCCCACAATAGGGATCCGTCCTTCATTGGACTTGGATCCGTGGGAGATGACAGCTAAGGGATTTGGTGTATCTTTCCAAATCTTCCATATCTTACCAAATCATCCAAGATCCTCAAATGTCAACTATGTAACTTGTAAATCTAAACAAGATATATCAAGATCTAACAAAGATATTATATGTGATGTATGCAATGATGTCATGGAATGATTTTAGAATTAAAGTTTCCTTTTAAGAAAACAAGTTACTAAATAAGCAAACTTGTAATTCTTGGTTATTATGTGAAGTGTAAAATGTGTACTTAAGAGACTTAAGCTAGTATTTATTATTTGCTAAAAGATATTCCTTTTATTTGTCATTAACAAAACCAAGAAAAGATCGAAGAATATAAATAATGTTTTTGAGACGATATTTGTATTAACAATCTCCCCCTTTTTGTTGATGACAAAACATAAGGTATATTTTTGAGCAAGAAAATAAATATAGTATGAGTTCTTAAAAATATATATTAAGTTTGTTTATTAAAGAAAAGTTTTGTAAAAATGTATGTACTGTGATGAATCATAGTTAATGCAAACTTAGTCCTTTCTCCCCCTTTTTGTCGAAACAAAAAGAGTAGCGTAGCGGAATGCGATTTTGAGAACTTTAAAGCTCCCCCTTGTTTTATACTCCCCCTAGATGGAGTAATCAAGGAAATGATGCATGAATCTACAAAACAAACGGTTAGTATATGAAATGCTTATGAAATGCTCCCCCTCGATGTATACTCCTCACTTCTCTAGTACCAACGTATACTTTGAAGGGTATGATATGCTACAAATGAAGTGTTAGTAACGAATGACTTTAATGAAGAAGTAGAATGCTTGTGAAGTGTTCTTCCAAACAAGCCTTTCAATATATTTTGACTTTAAAAAGTCAAAGTAAGTGTCTGATCATTATTTGTACCTAAAGCAATCATAATCAAGGTATAATATAGGCTATATAAGGATGTTAGTTCACAATGATAATGATAATATGCAATATGTTGATCACTCATAAGCATAAAACATCACATTCATAGATATTGAAAATTTTGTGACAAAAGTCACAATGATGAAATGATGTTACAAGTACAATAAAAAGACATCCTAGAAAGAAATAAAAAGTCCTAAAGCAACAATCCAAAAGGTCCTAACAACTAGTCTAGAAAGCTCCTATTGAGGAGGATGAGAGATGGCGTTTAAACGTTCAAGAACATGGTTCAAAATGAACCTCATCTCATTTTGAAGCTCATGGACCAAGATGTTGGTCCTTTGGGCCAAGTGAGCCGTTCTCTCACAATGTGCGCAATCATGACTTGAGAAGCCTGGAGGAAGACTAGGCTCCAAGTTTTGTGGTGGTGGTGGTGATGGTGGTTGGTTGTTGTTGTTGTTTGATGGTTGTTGTGGTGTTTGGAGAGAGTTCATAAGGATGTTTTGAATGTCTATGGTTTCATGAAGGCGATGGTCAACCATACCCGAGAGAGTATAGAGTTGTGTTAACTCCGCACTTATCTCCTCTTGTGTTTGAGGAATGTTGCTCCACATCGCCTCATCTATTGCGATGAGTGTTGAAGTTGGTGATAGTGGTGGTATTTGGGGATGATGTTGTGGTGCTTCACGGTATAGAGGACCATGAATCTCCGGATGGAGAGGATGAAATAGCATAGGTTCTAAGTTTTCAAGACTTATTGGTGGAGGATTGGTTGATGTAGGTGGAAGATCTTCTAACCCTTCAAGATATGGTTGTGGAGATGTTGGTGGTGTCCTAAAGAGTTCCATGGGTTGGAGTTTTGGTGAGGATGGTGATGATGCAGACTTCTCAGACTGTGATGGAGCGGGAGCGGGTGGTGGTGTGGTTGCTACAGGAGTAATGGTAGGAGGTGGTGTTTTTATGACTACATGTGAGGGAGTTGGAGTGGATAAAGTAAGGAAGTTTTCACTAGCAATGGGTGAGGATATGTTTAGTGGTGATGATTCTTCAGAGGATGAATTGTGGATGTTGATGAAACAACAAGGTTTCACACTAATACGGGCTGTTCTTTTTAGTGGCTTAGATGTGGAGGAGTTGTTTGATTTTGTCATTGAGACTTTTTGGTGAAGTATGATAGCTAAAATGTACAGGAGAAGAAATGGTTGTGATGTGAATTGAAGATCCTAAAGTACTAATTTATAGACAGAAGGTTTGTGAGTCTGTGTGTTTGGATTTGATGTGAATCCAATAGAGAATGTAGGTTTCTAATGATTTGGAACAAAAATTTGTGCAGGTCATATCAAGGAAGTCAATCCATTGAGCTTGGGTTGAGTAATGTGTTGTGGATTTGCAGTAAATACAAGGAGATAGTGGAAAATCTTATGATTTGATATTTCCACGGATTTGACGGATCCCTAAAAAGGGTTCCTTCTTTGTATCAGTTTGGTAACTCACACCTAAAATTCAAAAATTTAAATTTTGGTGGGAAATTTTTGTTCCTAAGTTTTTAAGAATTCCTAAATGATTCTAAGATGAATTATGATCAGTGAATGAATCCTAAATGATACTAAACACTAAGATTTAAGAATCGAGATGAGTCGAAAAAGTTTTAGAATTTTACTGGGGAACCTGCGGATCCAAGTTGTATCAAATGCGGAACCAAAGTTAGGGATCCGCCGAATCCGCAGGATGGCGGATGGCGGAACCAACGATAAGCCTTGGCGGAGCCAAGGTTTGGGATCCGCCGGATCCGTGTCCTAATTGCTAAAACTAAACAGAAGACTTGTCATATTTCGCGTTTTTCGACGAAAACCCAAAAATTCACCTAGACCTTACTTAACATCTAATATGTATAGCAAAACAACTAAATATGATAATTTTAACACACGATTGAACATAGTTTAATCCATTCTTAGAAACTTACCTTTTTAGGTGTTATGCCAAACATAGGCTATAACCCGGAAAATTGATAACCATGAGGGTTATCTACCTGCAAATGTTAGTTATTACACATACATAACAAGTATTATCAGATAAAGTCGAGATACATAGAAGTTTAACATAACATAGTCTAACATTGTTCAAATCCAAACATTCCTTCAACTAAGCTTCTTCTTCAACTTCTTCATACCTTTGTGCAATTTCATCATCCAACGACCAAGATTCTTCACCATTCCTTTAATGTTTCGATACTCAGCGGATTCATTTTGAATTGGAGGAAGATGGCTCAAGTATTCGGGTGGAGGAATTCTAGAATTTGGCAAACCATCATCTTCACTCATTGAAGATGATGAGGATGATGTTGGTACACGAGGACGTTTACCTTTATCAACACTAACCCTAAAGTCACTCAAAGGAACGAAGGTATGTTCAATTTCATTGTATTCCGGAACAAAACCTAATGGGTTTGGACGAGCGGGTGCAAAGGCTCTATAGAGTCGGGTTAAGAGCATTCCATAAGGCATTGCAATCTTGCTTTGAACCGGAATGTCACACATTCTTTTGGCAACATAATAAGCAAGATTGAAGGGTTGACGAGTAGAGATGTTGTACATCATATGACACAAACAAGCATTGATGTGATCACGGTTTCCTATGGTGCACATCACATTAGCCCTTAAGACCTCTTCCATTTTCTTGAATTCGGGTTTGAGTTCATTTAGCTCCATTGCAAATGGATCTCTAGCAACTTCGCGGCCATGATACATCCTTGTGGGGTTGTTCTTAGGAATGAAGAGATGTTCCCTAATCACTTCTTTTGATGCGAGAGGAGTGACATATGGTGCCGTCCTATCGAGATTGGATTCTATGATTGTTAAGGACCATTTGTCCGAGTAAATACATGTCCCTTGACTTGGAATGCCCAAGACCTAACCAAATTGATCAAGAGGGATGTTGACAAAATTTCCATTTAAAGTAAACTGAAGACTTAAGTAACCTTGGTCACATGAACTAAGACCTACACTAGCATAGAACTCAAGAATGAACCTAGGGACGATTGGTTCATCTATATCCAAAAGAGTATCAAATCGAATTGCGGCTAAGTGTTCCCTAAGTTGTGTTCCTTCATAGAACGAGGAATCTACGACTCTACCCTCATGGACATACTTTTTCTCTAAAGCTTTGAAAATTTCGATTTGGGCATTGGTTAGACCTTTGGTTTTGTGGACTTCGGGTAAGTAGTTAACGGTTCTTTTGTGATCGTAGTTGGTGGCGGGAGGCATGATTTTCCTAAGTACAAAAGTTACATAGTTTTAGTTGAAATGATCAAATTAAGTGTAAAATTCCTAGTGTGTGCCTACATGGGGACAATGTGGAGGTGCGGTTATCTCGACTCTTTTTGATGCATGAAAATTTAGTGTATGCAAGTTTTGTGTAAAAAACAAGAGATAACCCAAACGCTCCTATTTCAATGTAGCTACGGTTGAATGTACCCGAAAATACATATTAATTATGTATTCCCTTTAGCATTCAAGAGACATTATGCACGTGATGTCTAAAAGATAACGTTTTTGCATTTGTATGAACAATGTTCAAAAAGATCATTTTACCTAGTCGTTAGAAGGTTTTAGTAAGAAAATTTTCAAGGGGTTTTTGTTAAATTAAGACAATGTGCTATGAGATGTAATTCCTAACTAAGAAAAACATGTTTTTAAGTGTAATGCAGTAAATATGCTTCATGATTTTTCAAAAATTATGCATATACCCCAAGTTTTGGTTTTGTGCATGAAATAGAAATCCTAGACGCAGATCAGGAGTATAAATATGATAAGAATACTTACAGTGGTGTTAGAAGCACAAATTTGTGGAAGAAAATGGTCTAAATTGTGATGGAGATTGAGTGTGTGTCGAATACAGTAGGGTGATATGTTTTGGAGTGAGGAATGAATAGTACTTGTTCTTGTTTATTTAATAATAAACTTGACTGTGCATGCGACGGATCCGGCGGATCCAAAACAAAGGATCCGTCCTTGTTATCGATTGGATCTACGGAACAGAACGCAATTTTTGGTTTAGTGTCGAGTGTGGTTAAACTAATATTTACACTAATGTTTTACCTAATCACTAGGTTCCATTAATCCTAATCCAAGTCTAAGATAGTTGAAAGGTTCTCGTTTAAGTGGTTTTGTGAGAATATCGGAAATGTTGTCCTCTGAGGAAACTTTCTCAATTGAGATGATTCCCTTCTGTACATTGTCGCGAAGGAAGTGATGGCGTATTTCAATATGTTTGGTTCTAGCGTGTTGGACTGGATTTTTGCTTAGATCGATAGCACCTTTGTTGTCGCAAAGAATGGGAATGTTGTTGAGTTCAATTCCATAGTCGACGAGAGCTTGTTTCATCCATAGTGCTTGTTGACACGCCTTTCCTGCAGACACATACTCTGCCTCTGTTGTTGAGATTGCGAGGGCAGTTTGTTTCTTAGCGAACCATGATGTGAGACAATATCCTACAAAAGTACAAATACCGCTAGTACTTTTCCTATCAACATAGTCACCGGCATGATCTGAGTCGGTATGCACTATGGTTTTTACACCCGTTCCTTTGGGATACCATAATCCTAAGTGTGTAGTACCTTTGATGTACCTAAATATCCGTTTAACGGCTTCAAGATGAGACATTTTTGGATCTTCTTGAAAACGTGCACATAGACAAACACTAAACATAATGTCAGGCCTACTAGCCGTAAGATAGAGTAAACTACCAATCATTCCTCTATATTTAGTGCAATCTACGGATTCATTTTCTTCATCCTTTGTGAGTTTGGTTTCAGAGGACATGGGTGTTCTCATGGGTTTTGAGTCTTCAAGACCAAACTTCTTAAGCATATCTTTGATATACTTTGATTGGTTGAAGAATATCCCATCTTCTAATTGTTTTATTTGGAGACCTAAGAAAAAGTTTAGTTCCCCCATCATACTCATTTCAAACTCGTCATGCATGATTTTTGAGAAATCGTCGCATAACTCTTGACAAGTTGAACCGAATATAATGTCATCCACATATATCTGGACTATGATAATATGTGATCCCTTTTTCTTGGTGAAGAGAGTATTGTCTACTAGGCCCATGGTATACTTATGGTCAACTAGGAAGGTCTTAAGTCGATCATACCAAGCCTTTGGTGCTTGCTTAAGTCCGTATAAAGCTTTCTTAAGTTTGAAAACATAATTTGGTTTTTCGAAGTCGGCAAAGCCGGGAGGTTGTGCAACATATACTTCTTCATTTATAAAACCGTTTAAGAAAGCACTTTTGACATCCATTTGAAATAACTTAAAATCATGTGCACATGCATATGCAAGTAATATCCTAATAGACTCAAGTCTAGCTACGGGTGAAAAGGTTTCATCGTAATCTATACCTTCTTGTTGATTGTAGCCTTGAGCTACTAGCCTAGCTTTATTTCTAGATACAATACCATTTTCATCCATTTTATTTCTAAAGACCCATTTGGTGCCGATTATGGTTTGGTTTATAGGTGGAGGGACCAATGTCCAAACATCATTTCTAATAAATTGATTTAGTTCTTCTTACATAGCAATTACCCAAGATTCATCTTTTATTGCCTCGTTTATATTTTTAGGCTCAATCGTTGAAATAAAACAAAAATAATTGCTTTCATTTTGAGCTTTGGATCTTAATGTTCTTTCATTAAGTTTTCCTATGACGTTTTCTAATGGATGACTTTTAGTTTCTTTAATATTGACTATTTCTCCTTTTACGGGTTCATTGTCATTTTCAATGTTTTCTATATCATTAGCCATTTGACTTTCAACTAAGTCATCATCTACCAAAGGTGATGTCTTAGAGGGAGGTGGACTTTCGTTGAATGTTACGTTCAACGATTCCTCGACTTTTGATGTTTCCTTGTTTAATACTATGTATGCTTTACTGTTTTGTGAGTACCCAAGAAATACACCTTCATACGACTTTGGGTCGAACTTGGTGAGATGATCTTTTGTGTTCAAAATGAAGCACTTGCTTCCAAAAACTCTAAAATATCCTAATGTAGGCTTTTTGCCTCGATAAATTTCATAGGGAGTTTTATTTAAAAATTGCCTAATTAAAACTCTATTTAGGATATATGTGGAAGTATCTACAGCGTGACACCAAAACTTTTGTGGTATGTTTTGTTCATTTAACATAGTTCTACTCATTTCTTGAATTGTTCTATTTTTATGTTCTACTACACCATTAGATTGAGGTGTACGAGGAGCCGAGAAATTATGAGTTATTCCATTATTATCACAAAAATTTCCAAATTGGATTTCATTGTCAAATTCTCGACCATGGTCAGTTCTAATAGATACTATGTTGCTTCCTATTTGATTTTGAATTTTCTTGCTTAGAATTTCAAATTTATCGAATGCCTCATTTTTAGTTTTCAAAAATTTTGTCCATGTATATCTAGAGTAATCATCTACTATGACTAAAGTGTAAAAATTTCCTCCATAACTTTGTATAGCCGACGGGCCAAACAAATCCATATGTAATAATTCTAGGCATCTAGATGTAGATACCATGTTTTTAGCCTTATGGCTATTATGTACTTGTTTCCCAATTTTGCAAGCATCACAAAAGTGTTGGTCATATTTCAACTTGGGTAGGTTCCTAACGAGTTCTTTGGATGACAAAGATTGAATAAGCCTCATATTAGCATGACCTAAGCGTCGATGCCATAGAGTTGAGTTTTCGTCCAAGGAGGTAAGACATAACTTATCTTTAGGTGTTTTATCTAATTTCATAACATAGACATTATTCTTTAAAACACCTTTTCCTACGGTTATGCCATCTTTAAGTATTTTACTTCCATTTTCACTGAAAAGGACGTTATACTTTTTGCGGCATAATTGACTTATACTAAGTAAAATAAATCCTAAATTATCTACATGAGCAACATCATCAATAGATAGAGAGTCATGAGAGATTGTACCTTTTCCGATGATTTTACTTTTAAGCTTGCTACCGAATGTGACATTACCTCCGTCATACACTTGGTAGGTTGAGAAAAGATTTTTGTTTCCCGTCATGTGTCTTGAACATCCACTATCTTTGATCCACTCATCAGGTTCAAGATCAACTTTCAAGCATACCTAAGTTCATAAAAGACTCAAGCATTTGGTCCCCAATATCTCATAGGTCCGTTTGGGTTAAACATGACATTATCATGGTTTATGTACTGAAATGGTGGACAATTGTTCCACGGCATATAATTAGGACCATGAAAGTTTCTAGGCATGTTTTGGTTCCAATTATTTTGATAAGTGTGTTGTGGATTAACTATACTCTTTGGAAAGGGGTGTTTGGGAAAACTCATTTGAGGTCTCTGTTGATCCGTTTTAACTCTATATTCATTTCTAGCTTGACCTCTTCCCAAAGATACTGCTGGTTTGTGTTTATTATTGGTTATATTACTGTTAGGTTTCTTAGTAACTTTAACAAACTCATAACGGTCGACTTTGTGAACCTTCTGTTCAGCCTCAGTACCCGCGGATCCCTTGGGTACAACTGGCGGATCCAAATTATTTGATCCGTCGGATCTGTGACTGTCTAACTTGGTTGAAACAGTTTTATTCACAGTCTGTTCCTTATGGTCACTTAAGGTTCCTAGTTTCATAAAGCCTAGTCCTGTTTTATCATGAGGTAGTTTTTGCATTTTCATTATTTCATCTGCACAACTTATGTTTTTATCAAACTTTTTAAACTTTGAATTTTGTTTGATTAATTCTTCCTGTGTGGTTTTTAAGGTTTCTAGTTCAAGTTTTAGTTCTTGACAAGACACACACGTTTCTTTACTATCTTTACCTTTTTCAATTCATATTGCTTTTTCTTTAAGCCAAAATACTTCATTTTCTAAAAATGTTTTCTTTGTTTTCAAAAATTTATTTTTGTTTATGATTTTTAAAGTGACGTCACACAGTTTGTTATATTCTACTTCTAAGGTTTCGTCATCTATAGAGGAGTATGAATCAGAATGTACCTCTTCTGTGTCATTAGCCATAAGGGCAATTTCGTTATTCTTAGGCTCATCATCATCATCTCCTTCACTATCGCTCCAAGCTCCACTAACGAAGGCTCTTTGAGACTTGGTCTTTGGAGGCTTTGGACATTCTCCTATTAAGTGACTGGAGTCACCACACCTATAGCATTTCCTATCAACCTTACCTTTCTTATCGTCACGATCTTTTCGAGAGGATTTCTTTTCATCACGAGGTGGTTTTACAAACTTTCCTCGTCTCCTGAAGAATTTCTTGAAATCCCTCACGGCCATTGCATACTCTTCATCATCACTGTTTGAACAAGATTCATCATCGTCACTTGACTCGGCTTTGGCTTTCAAGGCAATAGACTTAATCTTCTCCTTTTTGCCTTTGACAATTTCCGAGTCTTTTTCCATAATCATTTCGTGAACTTTTAGGTTTCCTATGAGCTCATCCAGTGTCATGCTTGAGAGATCCTTAGATTCTTCAATAGCTGTCACCTTTGCTCTCCATTTCGGATGGAGTGCTCTTAGAAATTTCCTGACAAAATTCTTACCAGAAAAAGATTCGTCAAGTGCTTTAAGTGATGTAATAATAGTATTGAACTTAGCAAACGCACTATCAATGGTCTCATCTTCAGAGATAACAAATTGTTCGTATTGTTGGACAAGAAGATCAATTTTGTTATCTTTTACTTGTGAGTTCCCTTGATGTGTGATAATAAGAGATTGCCAAATATCTTTAGCCGTTTTACACATAAAAACTCTTTCATATTCTTTCTTAGGTAAGGCATTATAAAGCATCATTTTGGCTTCATTATTTTTGGCAATTAGTTTATTTTGCTCATCACTGTGACGAGTAAGAGAAGCTCCTTCATCCCGACCACCCGAAATATTATTACTAATAGGTTTGTAATCACCATCAACTATTATATACCATAGATCTATATCCTTTGACTTTACATAAGTCTCAAAGCGATTTTTCCAATAAATAAAACAATTTGGTTCAAATAGAGGTGGTCTCTGCATAGATTGTCCTTCTTTAAAGTTTTCAAAATCCATGGATCGTTTTAAGTTTTAAAATACAATATATTTTAAAAATCTTAAGTAACGTAGCTCCTGATGCCAATTGTGGAAAACTAGAAGGGGGTTGAATAGTTTTTACCGTTTTTCAAGTTTTATTTGCTTTGTTACTATATGTTAATTCAAAGGAAACAATCACAAATAAATAATCACACAATGTAAACAAAAGATAAAGAGAGGAAAGATCAAACCACACAACACTATTGTTTATAGTGGTTCGGCTACAAGGACTCTCTTCCTTGCCCTACTCCACTCCCCGAGCTTCCAACTCGAGAGTTTATCTTTCACTAAGAAACAAACTCCTTTTCTAGGCGGAGAAAACCTTTACACGTCGCTTACTTCCTTTTCCGGTACTAAGCTAAACACCGGGTTCTTTCACAAGGTAGAACTAACCTGACGTCGCCTATTTACTTTACCGACACTTAGCTAGATGTCGAGTTCTTTACAAGGGTACAACCACTCCCTACACTCTTTGTGCTTTGAGGACTAAAGCACTAACCACACTTACTGATTACAAATGATAGATATGATGTGTGAAACAAACTACAATATCACACAGTAATGCAACTAAAGGATTACGGTTCTGTAGATCCTTGAAAGCTTGATCTCTCTTCTACAAAATGAAAGATCAAAATGAAATGCAACTATGAATGATGTTAGTAAGATATGTACTGAATGAATATATGTGTTTAAGCTATATGAGTGATGAGAAAACCAAAATGATCAGCTTGCTATTTATAGGCAAGCTGATATCCATCTCACGGATCCCACGGATCCCACAATAGGGATCCGTCCTTCATTGGACTTGGATCCGTGGGAGATGACAACTAAGGGATTTGGTGTATCTTTCCAAATCTTCCATATCTTACCAAATCATCCAAGATCCTCAAATGTCAACTATGTAACTTGTAAATCTAAACAAGATATATCAAGATCTAACAAAGATATTATATGTGATGTATGCAATGATGTCATGGAATGATTTTAGAATTAAAGTTTCCTTTTAAGGAAACAAGTTACTAAATAAGCAAACTTGTAATTCTTGGTTATTATGTGAAGTGTAAAATGTGTACTTAAGAGACTTAAGCTAGTATTTATTATTTGCTAAAAGATATTCCTTTTATTTGTCATTAACAAAACCAAGAAAAGATCGAAGAATATAAATAACGTTTTTTGAGACGATATTTGTATTAACACTTGTGATAAAAATAGACTAATGTTTATAAAAAACTTGCGATAATCTAATCTATTGGGTAGTTATGGGAGAGAATCGAAATTAAGCAAACATTATCGAACCGAACCGAAATTAAGCGAACATTACCGAAGATTCCAATGTGCAATCATCACGGTGACGTACACGAGGGAGGAAACCCATCGCCAGTACATCCGAAAAAGATCAGAAGTATGTCCGATTTGAGATCAGTCCTTCGGATGATGCCTCCTTTCTGAACAACATAGTATATCCGAACGACCCTTAGTCGCTACATCCCATCTATATATCGACCTTGCCGGTCGTCCACATCGGGTGAACAATCTGACTGATGCAAACCTATTCGGGACTGAGGAATAGAGACCCACATAATGACTGGATCTACACAAACCCATCTACTCAGATTTGACATGCAAGAACCGAAATGGAGATGAAACCAGCCATTCTAGACCTCAGGTAGATCGAATGAAAGGTCCCACGGATGGTGCCAATTTGTTGAAGCAATTTATTGCAACCACTTCAGACAAACAAATAGGGTCTTCCGGACGAACCGAGTAAAGATTCTCCCAGAAGACTTATGCATCAATCATCGGTTAGGCGAGGCCGGAGGGCTCCTTCAGGCCATTCGTCCTTGCTCCGAGCTTCAATGCATGCTGTAGACATAAAAGAACCCGTTAGAAGGAGTCCTGAGGCCGAAGCCCCGGGGACCGCCCTCCGACGGTCAAGTCAGTTCCTTCGGTGTAGAGAGTCTAGTATGAGTGATCCGGTCACCATTCGGCTATACATGTACTGATCTACAAATGAGATAATGTAGAGAGAGAATATGTATGATGTTTAGATGTTATAAGATGAGATAATGAGAGATAGTGGAGTAGTATTTATATGGAGAGAGAGAGAGAGAGAAAAGGTGGGGATACAATCCCACAATACCCGGATTAGGTGGCAGACACAATCCCGTAAATCCTGGGATGGCGGCGGTAGTGCTGCTGCTGCCATCTGTCCCAAGATTAACGTCACCTGTCCTATTACTTACAGTTATACTTGGTCGGATGAGTTGAGTGCCCTTCGGTACTTCCGGATGGCTCCCTGTCGTCTGGACGGCCGGTCAAGATAGGCCGTCCGGACACATACGTCAACATGTCCCCCCAGTATTGCATTATCGGTTGAAGACCGATGATGTAATACTTTAAAGAATATCTTTGTCCCTTCCGGCATACGTCGCTCGGACGCATATACCTGCAATACTTAAATAATACCTTTGTGCCTTTCGGCAAACATCATTAGGACACATACACTTACAATACTTAAATAATACCTTTGTGCCTTTCGGCAAACATCATTCGGACACATACACCAACATAGTCCAATTACTGATATTCATATAGGTCAATTAGGTAGATGGTTCATCATAGATTATATCGGCTTGGCTAAATGTGGGAAGCATTTTTTGTGCTGAAAAGATCCAAGGAGATGACTGTTCTTAGCAAGCATGATCCTTTATCAAATAAGGACAGACCGTCAGACACATAATATATTGATGGAAGGATGAAACTAACATTGAAGACAACGAGTCACGAGCATGAACCATAGTACATTGAGGGCATGACACATTTGTAATGGCACTAATTTCGTATGCAAGTAATGGTTGTTCTTAGCGAGTAGGATCCTTCATCAAATGAAAATAGGCACCTGATATATAATCAAAGACGATGTTATGCAATTATAAAGGTTGTCATTGTTGACATTTCACATGCGGCTTTTGTATTTTCTTTTTTCTCATATTAACATTTGATTATGTCATTTTTGTGATTCAACTTTTCAAACTTATAGAGAGCAACAAAATACATATGAATTAGACATTTCGTCATTTTGATCACCTTAAAAACTAGTGGATGGTGAATACAAATTTGTAAATGAACCCCCTATAAATTATACATTATACAATTATACAATATATTTAAAGGGAAGTTTTTGCTACAGTAAAAAAACGTCATTAACAAAGTAATTAGAGAGTGATTAATACAACATTGTGTGGTCCATATTCATACCGACCATTGTTCATCCAACTGAAGCTGCACTATAGCAGTACTGTAGCAATATGTATTAATAGACTATTTTGTGGTTCATATGTTCACCCACCTGTAGATACATATTTCAATACAAAAATACATACTATTACCTAAAACAGCCCATAGTTGTCTCATTTTGTTAATCAGCTGATTCCAGAAATTTCACCATTGTTCTTTCTTTCCTTCCATCTAATCTATTGTAATCATGGTGTAGAAACTCCACCAGCCCCATTCCGTTTCTCCTAATCTTATCTCCAACTAATAAACAATTCGGCAGCCTTCTTAAAAAAAAAAAAAAAAAAAAAAAAAAAAAAAAAAAAAAAAAAAAAAAAAAAAAAACTCCCGTCCCTATTTATCCAAAATTAGTTTAATCCCCAACAAATAAAAAAAAAAAAAAAAAAAAAAAAAAAAAAAAAAAAAAAAAAAAAAAAAAAAAAAAAAACAAAAACACACATACATCGATCATGGTGGGTGGAAACAAAAGGTTCATTGTGGTTTACTTTTGGTTAATTCATGATTTAATTTAAATATTTGTTTTAATTTTATTTTTTGTATTTCAAATTAGGGTTTTGTTAATTTTGGGGTTTTCTTGATTTCTTTTGCAGGTTACCTTGCTGATGATGTTTGCAGCTGAATCTTTTGAGGTGTTTGTTTCCAACTTTTATTATTTTCAAAACTTTTGAGGTGTCTGTTTCTCACAGTGGGTTTATTGATGTTGAATTGTTTCCATTGGGTTGCGGTTTTTGGCTGATTTTGTGCGACTGATGCTGACATTTTTACCTAAAAAAGGTGTGTTTCCTGGAAGTAGTGGGACCAAAGTTGATTGAGATGGCTGATGTTGTGCCGAAATTAAAATTAGTGTCGAAATCAGGAAGAAAGGGCAAATGAAAGAAGGTATACTTTAATTTGGTACTTATTTTTGTAAATGGCTTTTTTGTGTCTGACCATGTTAGCGAGTTGGTTTGATGATTCAGCTTGGATATTTTTGGGTTGAGGGCTTATTTGAATTTGGAAAAAACCTCATAAGCTCACTTTTTTTTGCCTTTCGACCTTATTTTGTAGGCTTATAGGTTATTTAAATAAGCGTTAAAGTCAACTTGATAGGCTAATAAGATGGAAAAAGGGGGCTTAAGAGCTTTCCCGAATTCAAATAAGCCCTTCAACCTAAAAAATCAGGTATTGAAATTGTAAAATAGTAGATCTTTTGCTGTTAAGTATGTGTTATATATTTGTCGGTGTTTGGATGAGCTTATTTGAAACTGGAAAAGGCTCAAAAAAACACTTTTTTTGGCCTTATGAGCTTATTTTTTTAGTTTGTGGACCTTTTTTCATCAGCGTATGCTAATTTGCCTTTGGCTGCTATATTTGCAGAGTTGGGCTGTTACACCATGGGTAGGTTGGCGACACCGGTAGCTTGGTGGGGCAGATTCACCTGAGTGATGATTGCAGCCATTGTTGCCGTTCGCCTTTGGTGATATATCCACACAACTGACCCATTGTGCAATGATCATCCGGTTTCGGTAAAGGAATGTACGCATAAATTCTAGAACATGTGAGCGTATGTTTCTATGTGTTACGTGTATGCCCCAGATTAGGGTACTGTACCTATAAAGAATGTTCGTGCATCAGCCTATAACATGAGCAACCAATGCGCAGTTCTGGCAAGTTTGCCCAGGTTTGAATTATAAATTATATCGTGCTGTTATTTATAAGTGCATACATTTCAAAAAGAGATGCTTAACAAAGTAATTAGAGTCGTTAGTACATCATTTTGTGGCTGATATTGTTGTTGTAGCATGTTTCCATAAAAAAATCCATACTACTTAGCTAAAACAGCCCATGGTTTTTATCCCTTTTTATTAGGGATAATTACTAAAATAGCCCGATTGCCCAAGTGCTAAGAGTATCTATCCCGCTCACAGAAAATTCCCCCCTTAGCCCAGGGCAACTGATCCGACGGACCACAGGACGCCACGTCACCGACCAAAGTATATATACAACTGTTGATACGATGTATAAGGGATGTATTGTATTTTGGGCAACTTTTGAATTTTGGGCAACAAATACATGAACAAAAGGATATTTTGGTCATTTTACGTGCATTAAAATTAGAAACTTGTTATTAACATAAGACCACTACTCGATGGATTCAGATCTAGCTCTCGATCAAAACAAAAATAAATCCCTATCACTCTCCCGCATAACAAATCATACACAAACAAAAAAAACACAAACTGCACTCACAAAAAAATCCAAAACAACACACACAACACAAACAAATTCAAAACCCAGAAAATTTACACACACCAAAACCCAGATCCATCACAGATTTCGATCAGTGGTGGTCGCTTGTTCGGTCTTCTCCTTCGTTTCGTAATCCAAAGGTGAGGAAAACTACTAGTGCAGTAGTGCTAGATGGGTACCAACCTTCATCCAGATCCGCAGGTATGGCTGTCTAATTTCATATGAGTATTGCTTTAATATATGATGATTTTTTATGTTTTATGTGTTGGGTAATTTTTTTTTTGTATAAGGATTGTTTGTTGATTGGTTTTGTTAGGCTTTTTTTCAGGTTTTTGCAACATCTGATTCAATTTCGTTATACCATTTTCAGATTAGCTGATATAATCTTTGTTCCGTACATCGGCGTCGATAACCTATTGAGTGACAACAAAGACCAGCCCTTATTAGGAGAGTTGGTTTGAATGTTGGTAATGTTCAAGGTAATTTAGTATATTAATGTTTAAATTGTTGCACTTTAACCACTTTGAGGTGGGTATAATTAACCGTTACCAGTGGTTATGATTACCTACATCCCAGAATGTCAGTAAATTTCAAGACGGAAAAGTAGGTATTGCAGATTTTTTTTTTTTTTTTTTTTTTTTTTTTGATGAATTCGTTATTCGAGAGTCTCATGTATTTATTTAGTACAATGCAAAATTGTTATTGTTTTTTATGTTACAGTTTCACAGGTGATCTATGGATCGGGTCGACTCCACCGCTAAAAACCTGTTGACACGTATTCTTAATCTCTAAAATTGGTTTGTATCTACTTTTATGTTCCGTTAATTGTTTCCATTTTAATTTTCCTTACTAATATGCTGATGCTTATTTTTACGTGTGTTGTAAATCATAAAAGATAGGATTTTGATCTTGAGCTCATTTTTACGTTAACTTAGCTAACAGATGACGGTGACCATCAATAACAGAGATGGAATGAATACATGTGATAGTTTTTTAGAAGCTTACAGCTACAACACCTCACATCTCTCGCTTTGACTATACAGATAGTTCCGAAACTGTGGAAACAGGTCCTGGAGGCGTGAATACACTTAGTCATGTTGCACCTCCTAAGTCATCCAGCTTCTTTGCAGATTATGGAATGGACAGTGGTTTCTCGAAAAAAAGCACTTCATCAAAAGTCCAGGTAAACTATATTTTATTAGATATTGGGGACTGGTCCTTGGACTAGATTTCTGTCTTGTTTTATTGTATTAGAACCGATTATACAACGACCTAATTGAATATTCTGATGAGCGTGATTAACCATATCGATAGGGATCCTACTTGCAGTAAGTAAAACTTTTGAATTCCTGGATGATCCTTATTTGATAAAATAGCATCTGCCTGCCTCTTTTTGCGCCATGATGATGTCCATGTATATTGCTTTGTAACTTGATCACCACAGATCTATTAGTTTGCTCTGTTGAGTGACCTATTACTAAATGAATTGAAAGTTTCTAATACACATCAACAAGCCAATTTACTCAAATGACAATTGTTTCTTTTTATCACTGTAGGACCACTCTTTAAGATCACCACTATTCATTTTCCAATTAAATTGCATACTTTTTGTATGTTTATTATTATGATAGGTATATTTATATTAATGTTATATGCACCATCGCTATCATGGATGTCCACCAATTACTATCCCTTCAATTTCTAGTTTTATTATTTATCAGTTTGCTTGAACCTAGTGACCATAGTTTCGTGTTCATCTGGTCGACACTTAGGACCAGTGTTGATTTTTGCCCCATGTTTTCCCTCCAATACTCCCATTTCCACATTTCACTAATATATCATTGGGCTAGTGCATTTCCATGTCATCCTCTTGGGATCTAGCCTTATATAATGCATGTTATATGTTCAGGTACAGGAAACTGATGAAGCAAGGAAGAAGTTTTCTAATGCTAAATCTATCTCTTCTGCGCAATATTTTGGGGACCCGAACAAAGCTGATCTTGACGGCCAAGTTGCCCTGCAAAAGTTTTCAGTATGTGTTTTCCCTTGTTATTTTTATTTGATATATTGAAATTTAAATTATCTTCTCTTTATTTCAAATTAAATGTCATGGCATCTCTCTGGGTGGCTACAAACATCATAGTCTCTTTTGAACTTTTAATACGACTTAATGAGCCACAGAGTAGAAGGACTTATACACATCTTCTAGTGGACAATCACATTTATTTACTTTAATTGGAGATACTGGTGAGATATAGTTTTAGGGATAATAAATAAACCAGCAATCCATAGATACATCCAAGTGTTGTTTTGTAAAGTACTAAAGCTTGTACGTGGGTCGCCATTTGCGAAATGTTTAGAAACATGACTGAATCATTTTCTTTTTAATTGTTTTCTAGGGCTCAGCAGCCATCTCAAGTGCTGATCTATTTGGTCACGACGATTCTAACCTAGATTTGAGCGCCAGTGACCTTATCAACCGGCTATCTTTCCAGGTAAGGACTGTAAAAAATGGGATTCATTGCCTTCTCGAATTTTTTAGATACCTTGAGAAAATAGGCAGTTTCATGTATACACCCGCCAAGTTTCAACATTTCTTCCTTCCAAATTTCATAGCATCGTATTTATACTTTCAAAAAACACCAAGAATATCAAATTTACTCATCTCATGCGTAATGCTATAAACTTATCAGAACATTTCTATAATATATAATTATATATATATATATATATATATATATATATATATATATATATATATATATATATATATATATATTTTAAAAATGAATGATAATCAAGGTTTATTAGTAAAAAATTATGTTTTTAAATTTATAACTCATTTGCAATTTCAGGCACAACAAGATATGTCATCCCTAAAGAACATAGCAGGAGAAACCGGAAAGAAGTTAAGCTCCATAGCCTCGACTTTAATGAACGATTTCCAAGACAGAATCCTGTGAGAGACTATATGAGAAAGGTGTTAATTACAGAAATACCATTATAAAGATCGTATATGTAAAGGGCAAAAATTCTCTCATATTCTACTCGGCTTCTATCATGGTATTTTGTAGGCGAAAAATTCTTTTTTAAATACTGTGATGTGTGTCTTATTGTTTTCGTGTCAAAATTTTAAGATTTAGAGAGCTATAAAGTGAGTCAGGACATTTATGCAGTTGAGACAAGGTGATGGTGATGTATAAGGTTAAATCCTCCGAAACTGGCGTGTGTATTTTACATTTTTATTAAGACTATATCAAATTTTAAACTGTTGATGAGATTCGTATATTCATTCGTACAATTCATAATCTTGTTTTAAGAGATCAACTTTAGAGAAGTGATTCTCTTGACGAAGTCCAATAGTTTCTATACTTGTTTTTATATTTTTTTTACTATTTTGCATTTAGTAGATTTACTCAAAACAAAAAGTGAGCTACATAAATTACCAGCAGGAATGACTCATTTTTGGGCAACTTTTTGTATTTTTTGGGCAACTTGTGTATTTTTAGGCAACTTGTGTATTTTTTGGGCAACTTTTGTATTTTTGGGCGTTGACTCATTCCTGCTGGTAGCTTTCAATACAAAAGTTACCCAAAAAATACAAAAGTTGCCCAAAAATACACAAGTTGCCAAAAAAAATACCAAAAGTTGCCCAAAAATACGTCAGCATCAATTAACACTACCAGCAGGAACCAGCTAAAGCTAACAGCAGCAATGAACTTATTCAATAAAATATTTTTTTGGGCAACGTATTTTTTGGGCGTGCGTTGACTCATTCCTGCTGGTAGCTTTCAATACAAAAGTTGCCCAAAAATACACAAGTTGCCCAAAAAATAGACAAGTTACCCAAAAAATACAAAAGTTGCCCAAAAATACTAAAAGAACCCATTTGATTTGTTATAAACCCGCCTATCTTACTAGAAAATGGAGCTCAAATTTGACAAAACTAGGCCAAAATCTAGTTTAGCAGGGTGTCACAGCTTCTAGGAGCTTAACCTGCTATATAAAACCGAAAGGGTAAAAACAAATGATACAAATAGTACATATATGATGTATAAAGTTCGGGCTACTCTGGTTGGTATTCGAATGAACAATCTATACGTACGTCTATATACACACAGTTACAAGTTAGGTTCTAGCATCATAATGGCAAAAATTGAGAAAACTCAAGTTACAAGCCTAAACTCCAACTATAATCAACCAAAACTTCAAGAAGAATGACCAATAAACAGCAACTGATATAAACCAAATAACACAAATAACACAAATAAAAAATGTTGTATTAAGTCGTGAATTGGATATCAACACTCATTTTAGGACAGTGGAGTAAATATTTAGAACAAATCTGCTTAAGCTTAAACTAGTTTAAATAAGCTATAAACTCACGGGCAGTAGAAATTAAGCTTATTAGCCTTCCAAAAGTATAATACACTTGTAAACTCATAACTTATATGATTATACCATATAACAAAACGGGGCAAAATATTTCACAAGCCTGTACAAGACAGACAAGTGCTAATCCTTGCAGTTATATACAATTAATACATTGGCTATTACTAATATACACTTCCATAAGACCATAAGAGAGACAAAATGAATTGCAGGTATGCTATACTCAGGTGGATTTTTGAATATCTTGCCTTTCTAAATAAGCCGATGGAAACCACCCTCTCTTTCTGTTACATTCGCCTTCAGACCATCCATTAGGAGACACCTATAAAGGACCAGTCCAAACTGATCATTTAACATTTGTATGCATAATAAGGGTAGATTAAATATCTGACATACATGATACATCTAAGGGGTTTATCTTTTATGTCTAACGGGTAAAATAACAATAATTAACTAGAGAAGCAGGTTGAATGGGCAAATAGTCGTCTGAAAGTGTTTTTGTCAGTGTCCACAACATCCTAATTCGCTTTATTCAACAAGTTGGGGTAAACTGTAACAGTATAGCTTTTGTAAGCAGAGATAACACAATAATAAAGATGGATAATTAAGTGTTTACGTGTACACCTGACTGACCCATTTTGACCCGTACTAAAATACCCATTTTAGCTTGTTGCTTGACCCGCCCATTTTGCATTACTAAATTCATAGGTAGAGCGATACCTTGCGAACTATAACATAATCATCAACAATTAGGCTCAGCTCACCATCTGCTTGAGCATCAAATGGATGAATGACCTAATAAGAGAAAACAACTAGAATTAGAATGACCGAACGAAATTTTCTCGTTAGAACTAAAAGCTTTAATGGAGTCATATCATGTTTACCTTTCCAATAAAATAGTCATGTTCTTGATTTTCAGTCTGATGATTGTCATGTTCATGTTGAGTGGCATCGCCAGATGGAACAAGATTATCTTTCTCATAAGCAGATTGTGATGATTCTTGTAATTTCATCTCCAAAATCATCTACCACCAGAAAATGATGGATTATAAAAAATCCTTAAAAACATAAAAACTGAAATATTTAAAAATCATCTACCGACAAGAAAATTATTGCTAATGACCAACCTCCGTATGTAGCTCCTCTAGGATAGCCACAACTTGACGGTGATAACACCTTTCAGCATCCACCTATGAAGTTAAACAATTTCTCAGTAACAGATCAGATTGTGTTGACCAGAATAAGCGCTTAACAGATCAGACTGTGTTGACCAAAAACATTTTTTGTCCATAAAAGGTCAAAATGAGTCATTCTTGGTACAAGTGCTAAAAGGATCAGATTGTGTTCACCAAAAACACTTTCTGTCCATAAATTAAACTTTATATAAATTTGGGTGTCAAATATGATAACAAAAGAATATATTATCTACATAATGATCCAATTTATTTACATAAAATGATCTAGAAGTGACTTGTAACCATACAACACAGTTAACCATCTCTCTTCATTTTTTAGCTAATTTTCTTACAGTTACCTGTTTGAGCCATTACAAATAAATCATTCAACCCATAGGTTCTGCACCTCTGTCTTAGTGACAAAAGACATCGATTTTTCTAAATACCAAACACTGAACCATCCATAGTCTAATTAACATTACCATTAAAATAAGCTTTTGCAAGGTTACTTGTTGCTGTTGTTCCTCCACCGACAACATAGCAGATATCGCTTCTTTCTGAAGCGTTACCATGGAAGTTCTAAGGTCACTCAACCTGGTTTCCATGTTTCGAAGTTTCATGGCACTCTCTGGGGTAGGATCTCTGAACTTTGTTTGACGTCTTAATACTTCCACTGCCTGACCAAAAACTTCAATCTCATTTAACTAATTAAATAATATACATGACGACAAGTATTTCCCCATATCAAAATAAAGCATACCTGTGTCTCAACTTCTTGGCGGAGTCTGTCACAACTGCGTGCCAAGTGGCGAGCATCTTCCAAAGGTGCACATCTTATTGATGCTCTTAGTGGCTCAGATACCTACCAATAATGAGGTTAATTGGAATAAGCATAAATATAAGAAACCTGAGGAATTAGCTAATTTTATACACATGCAAACAATATTTTTTTACTTTTATGAAGGTCAAAGTGATATCACAGTGATCCTTGATGAATAAAGGTGGAGCTACCTGATTGTTAAATATCTCAAGCATAGTTTCCCTCTTGTCTTCGATAGAAGTATAAGAAGTGCCAAGTTCCACAGCGGCTCTTGTAAGGGGGAAATCAGCATTTACATTCTCAGTCCCATATTTGTGACAGTCTTCAGCCAACTTTTTTGCTGCATATATAAAGGCAAACTATTCATCTTCCATTTTGACAAAACGTATAAAAAAGCCCAACCATGTCGAACATTAATAAGAAATCTACGACATGATGGTATTATTGGGCATTTTGCCATAAGAGTTGGGCATAAAACAGAAAACTAACGAAACACGCACCTATTTGCTTTTCTTTTTGGCCGATTGAAACAAAACCTTCAACGCCACGAACAATGTCCTTTTGAAAATGCTAAAACAAAGAACACTAAGTGTTAACTTGCATCAGGGGCCATGGATTCACGGTTTCTGGACATAAGAAATAAACAATTAAAAAACTTCAGAAAGAAATATTAAGCATATATACCTTAGTTTCCCTAGTAGACCTATAAAGATCCTGAAGTTTTTGGTGACACTGAAGTTCCTCATTGTCAAATTAATACAGCCTGACAAAATAAATAATCCCGCATACATTAAGAGCTCTATTTCCTTCACGAATTTTATTGTCGTACAAACAACACCACAGATTGTTAGTCCCACCAAAAATGAAGTCTTACTGTTACAAAAAATCTCTTATGTTGGTTGAGATATACTTTAAGGAGACATTAATAGCTCGTATAGTTATAGGTACATCTAGGACAGTGAATTTAAATCAAGGTGCATCCACTGCTAACTCATCTTATATGATTCAGTCATGTTTCTAAACATTTCGCAAATGGCGACCCACGTACAAGCTTTAGTACTTTACAAAACAACACTTGGATGTATCTATGGATTGCTGGTTTATTTATTATCCCTAAAACTATATCTCACCAGTATCTCCAATTAAAGTAAATAAATGTGATTGTCCACTAGAAGATGTGTATAAGTCCTTCTACTCTGTGGCTCATTAAGTCGTATTAAAAGTTCAAAAGAGACTATGATGTTTGTAGCCACCCAGAGAGATGCCATGACATTTAATTTGAAATAAAGAGAAGATAATTTAAATTTCAATATATCAAATAAAAATAACAAGGGAAAACACATACTGAAAACTTTTGCAGGGCAACTTGGCCGTCAAGATCAGCTTTGTTCGGGTCCCCAAAATATTGCGCAGAAGAGATAGATTTAGCATTAGAAAACTTCTTCCTTGCTTCATCAGTTTCCTGTACCTGAACATATAACATGCATTATATAAGGCTAGATCCCAAGAGGATGACATGGAAATGCACTAGCCCAATGATATATTAGTGAAATGTGGAAATGGGAGTATTGGAGGGAAAACATGGGGCAAAAATCAACACTGGTCCTAAGTGTCGACCAGATGAACACGAAACTATGGTCACTAGGTTCAAGCAAACTGATAAATAATAAAACTAGAAATTGAAGGGATAGTAATTGGTGGACATCCATGATAGCGATGGTGCATATAACATTAATATAAATATACCTATCATAATAATAAACATACAAAAAGTATGCAATTTAATTGGAAAATGAATAGTGGTGATCTTAAAGAGTGGTCCTACAGTGATAAAAAGAAACAATTGTCATTTGAGTAAATTGGCTTGTTGATGTGTATTAGAAACTTTCAATTCATTTAGTAATAGGTCACTCAACAGAGCAAACTAATAGATCTGTGGTGATCAAGTTACAAAGCAATATACATGGACATCATCATGGCGCAAAAAGAGGCAGGCAGATGCTATTTTATCAAATAAGGATCATCCAGGAATTCAAAAGTTTTACTTACTGCAAGTAGGATCCCTATCGATATGGTTAATCACGCTCATCAGAATATTCAATTAGGTCATTGTATAATCGGTTCTAATACAATAAAACAAGACAGAAATCTAGTCCAAGGACCAGTCCCCAATATCTAATAAAATATAGTTTACCTGGACTTTTGATGAAGTGCTTTTTTTCGAGAAACCACTGTCCATTCCATAATCTGCAAAGAAGCTGGATGACTTAGGAGGTGCAACATGACTAAGTGTATTCACGCCTCCAGGACCTGTTTCCACAGTTTCGGAACTATCTGTATAGTCAAAGCGAGAGATGTGAGGTGTTGTAGCTGTAAGCTTCTAAAAAACTATCACATGTATTCATTCCATCTCTGTTATTGATGGTCACCGTCATCTGTTAGCTAAGTTAACGTAAAAATGAGCTCAAGATCAAAATCCTATCTTTTATGATTTACAACACACGTAAAAATAAGCATCAGCATATTAGTAAGGAAAATTAAAATGGAAACAATTAACGGAACATAAAAGTAGATACAAACCAATTTTAGAGATTAAGAATACGTGTCAACAGGTTTTTAGCGGTGGAGTCGACCCGATCCATAGATCACCTGTGAAACTGTAACATAAAAAACAATAACAATTTTGCATTGTACTAAATAAATACATGAGACTCTCGAATAACGAATTCATCAAAAAAAAAAAAAAAAAAAAAAAAAAAAAAATCTGCAATACCTACTTTTCCGTCTTGAAATTTACTGACATTCTGGGATGTAGGTAATCATAACCACTGGTAACGGTTAATTATACCCACCTCAAAGTGGTTAAAGTGCAACAATTTAAACATTAATATACATGAGACTCTTGAACATACCCGCTAAAGAGCTGTAAGCTTCTAAAAAACTATCACATGTATTCATTCCATCTCTGTTATTGATGGTCACCGTCATCTGTTAGCTAAGTTAACGTAAAAATGAGCTCAAGATCAAAATCCTATCTTTTATGATTTACAACACACAGTCCTCCTCTAATCAGTGGTGTTTTTGTGCTACAATTTAATTAAATCTAAACATTATTTAAATAAAACCCACAAAATCTTACCAATAATAAAAATAGCATCTAAATCCGTGTCATCATAAACCAAATAACACAATATCAATTCGAAAATCGAAATCAAAAACCCCCCAACAAGTTACCGAAGAGTGGGTTTAAGCAAATAAAGTAGGGCCCACTTATCAGATCCATAAAAGTGAAACGTTCAGTTGGACAACCATGTGTTTTGCCAATCGTACTAAATTGATAATAATGTCCATACCTTATCTACAAAGTGAAGATATAATAAAAACAACTTATTGTTGACAGGTGAAGACGGATCCTTATTCCCACTCAGAATCGAAAAACCCCGCATCCTTCATCTCAGAGTAGTAAGCAGTATCCAAGAGCAAATCTTCCTCCTAATATTAAAATCTCAGAGTAGTAAGCAGTATCCAAGGACATGGTAGTTTACGGCGGCGATGTGAGTGAGTGAAGTGAAGGGTGGTGTTTGGTTTGATTTGATTTTGGTGAGTGAATTGTGGGCGCGGAAATGCTTTTTATTTTGTTCCAGTCCTGGTTTTTAGTAGTATGAGTAATATGTGAAATGACAAAAAAAACCATCTGTACAATATACGGTTGCCCAACAAATAAAAGTTGCCCAAAAAACACTGCTGTACAATACGTGAATATACGGTTGCCCTTGGGCTAAGGGGGGAATTTTTTGAGATCGGGACAGATACTCTTAGCACTTGGGCAATCGGGCTATTTTAGTAATTATCCCTTTTTATTAATCTTCTCATTCCAGAAATTTCACCATTGTACTTTCTCTCATTCCATCTAACCTACTGTAAATTAGAAAGAAACAAATACAAGGAATCTTTCATTTGCAAAGGTATTTTATCCATGTCATCTTTGATGGTTGCATGTGGTTTTTTTTTTTTGTGTTGCTTTGTTCTTGCCTTTTTCTCACTCAATTTTCCTTCCATGCAGCCTGTAAAAGTTAACAACATTTCCATTAGTATAAACTTTTGCTACACATAACATATGGTTCACCATCTCTGCGATGTTGATGATTTGTTGCGTTTCCATAAATCTCTGAAAGCTATGTGTTTAATATGTCGGAAAACTCTGAAAGCTATATCTTTGATATGCACCAATATCTTTTGGACCGATGTGTGCAACTTTGGGGCTTTTGATTTATACAGGGTTTAGTGGCCGATTGCCTGCTGACTCATGATTCCGGTCGTAAGAATTGTTGTTAATTAAATGATTGGTTCAAAACCCTAATTTTTAGGTTGATGTCTGCAAGTTTGGGGCTTTTCATTTATATAGGGTTTAGTGCCCGTTTAGCTTTAGGGCTTTTGATTTATATGGGCTTTAGTTGGAGATTGTCTACTGATTGATGATTTAAAATGATTGGTTAAAAACCCTAATTTTTGGGTTTTCGTTATTGGCTGTGTTTGGTTATTTGTTCGTTGTAGATATTGGTGAGCATTTCTTTCTTGCTCTCTTCTAACCTGCTGAATTTGTAGCTGATTGATATAGATTTTTTTTGCTATGCGTGGCTCGCCAACAACTGTATCTTAGCTAGGCAGTCACACCACGAATGTGACTGCAGCGAAGTCGGGGGAATCATTTCTGATCTAGATATAAGTGAACCTGATGCTGGATTAGCCTTTTGCGCCCTTATCATGGCAGGGCATCACGGTAACGTGTTTGCAGCCGGGGGGTGGACTAATCATGGCATGGCAACTCAGTTGGTTTGCAGCCATGCCGTGTGTAGTGTCGATGGCACTGCGAACACCTATGGTGGGGTAACTGCTCATCTGTGGTTTGCTATGGCAGTAAATTATTGTTTAATATGCGTGGCTCACCAACACCCGTATCTTGGCTAGGCAGTCACACTAAGAATGTGATTGCAGCCATGTCAGGTGGTCAACGATGATGATAAATTATTGTTTGCATTTCCGTATATAAAAAAAATTGGCGATGATGATGGATGGTTGCAGTTGAATAAATGAAACATGTTCCTTCTAGAAGTCGATACCTTGGCGAGGCGACCTTTGTGTTGCAGCCAATGTAGTTTGCCAGCTTCGGGTACATATGTGTATTCCGATCTGAGCCTATGGTTTACCTAATCTATTGTAATCATGGTGTAGAGACTCCACCGGCCCCGTTCCGTTTCTCCTAATCTTATCTCCAACTAATAAACAATTCGGCAGCCTTCTTAAAAAAAAACTCCCGTCCCTATTTATCCTAAATTAGTTTAATCCCCATAAAAAATAAAAAAAATAATAAAAAAAAAAAAACGAAATACATCGATTATGGTGGGTGGAAACAAAAGGTTCATTGTGGTTTGGTTTTGGTTAATTCTTGATTTAATTTAAATATTTGTTTTAATTTTATTTTTTGTATTTCAAATTAGGGTTTTGTTAATTTTGGGGTTTTCTTGATTTCTTTTGCAGGTTACCTTGCTGATGATGTTTGCAGCTGAATCTTTTGAGGTGTTTGTTTCCAACTTTTATTATTTTCAAAACTTTTGAGGTGTCTGTTTCTCACAGTGGGATTATTGATGTTGAATTGTTTCCATTGGGTTGCGGTTTTTGGATGATGTTGTGCGACTAATGCTGGCATTTTTACCTAAAAAAAGTGTGTTTCCTGGAAGTAGTGGGACCAGAGTTGATTGAGACGGCTGATGTTGTGCCGAAATTAGTGTCGAAATCAGGAAGAAAGGGAAAATGAAAGAAGGTATACTTTAATTTGGTACTTATTTTTGTAAATGGCTTTTTTTGTGTCTGACCATGTTAGCGAGTTGGTTTGATGATTCAGCTTGGATGTTTTTGGGTTGAGGGCTTATTTGAATTTGGAAAAAACCTCATAAGCTCACTTTTGTTTGCCCTTCGAACTTATTTTTTAGGCTTATAGGTTATTTAAATAAACGTTAAAGTCAACTTGATAAGCTAATAAGGTGGAAAAAGGGGGCTTATGAGCTTTCCCGAATTCAAATAAGCCCTTCAACCTGAAAAATCAGCTACTGAAATTGTTAAATAGTAGATCTTTTGCTGTTAAGTATGTGTTATATATTTGTCGGTGTTTGGATGAGCTTATTTGAAACTGGAAAAAGCTCAAAAAAAACACTTTTTTTGTCCTTATGAGCTTATTTTTTTAGTTTGTGGACTTTTTTTCATCAGCGTATGCTAATTTGCCTTTGGCTGCTATATTTGCAGAGCTGGGCTATTGCACCATGGGTAGGTTGGCGACACCGGTAGCTTGGCGGGGCAGATTCACCTGAGTGATGATTGCAGCCATTGTTGTCGTTCGCCTTTGGTGTTATATCCACACAACTGACCCATTGTGCAATGATCATCCGGTTTCGGTACAGGAATGTACGCATAAATTCTAGAACATGTGAGCGTATGTTTCTATGTGTTATGTGTATGAACCGGATTAGGGTACTGTACCTATAAAGAATGTTCGTGCATCAGCCTATAACATGAGCAACCAATGCGCAGTTCTGGCAAGTTTGCCCAGGTCTGAATTATAAATTATATAGCTGTTATTTATAAGTGCATAAATTTCAAAATGAGAGGCTTAACAAAGTAATTAGAGTCGTTAGTACATCATTTTGTGGCTGATATTGTTGTTGTAGCATGTTTCCATAAAAAAATCCATACTACTTAGCTAAAACAGCCCATGGTTTTTATCCCTTTTTATTAATCTTCTCATTCCAGAAATTTCACCATTGTACTTTCTCTCATTCCATCTAACCTACTGTAAATTAGAAAGAAACAAATACAAGGAATCTTTCATTTACAAAGGTATTTTATCCATGTCATCTTACATGGTTGCATGTGGTTTTTTTTTTGTGTTGCTTTGTTCTTGCCTTTTTCTCACTCAATTTTCCTTCCATGCAGCCTGTAAAAGTTAACAACATTTCCATTAGTATAAACTTTTGCTACACATAACATATGGTTCACCATCTCTGCGATGTTGATGATTTGTTGCGTTTCCATAAATCTCTGAAAGCTATGTGTTTAATATGTCGGAAAACTCTGAAAGCTATATCTTTGATATGCACCAATATCTTTTGGACCGATGTGTGCAACTTTGGGGCTTTTGATTTATACAGGGTTTAGTGGCCGATTGCCTGCTGACTCATGATTCCGGTCGTAAGAATTGTTGTTAATTAAATGATTGGTTCAAAACCCTAATTTTTGGTGATGATGTCTGCAAGTTTGGGGCTTTTCATTTATATAGGGTTTAGTACCCGTTTGGCTTTAGGGCTTTTGATTTATATGGGCTTTAGTTGGAGATTTGATGATTTAAAATGATTGGTTAAAAACCCTAATTTTGGGTTTTCGTTATTGGTTGTGGTTGGTTATTTGTTCGTTGTAGATATTGGTGAGCATTTCTTTCTTGCTCTCTTCTAACCTGCTGAATTTGTGGCTGATTAATATAGATTTTTTTTGCTATGCGTGGCTCGCCAACAACTGTATCTTGGCTAGGCAGTCACACCATGAATGTGATTGCAGCAAAGTCGGGGGAATCATTTATGGTCTAGATATAAGTGAACCTGATGCTGGATTAGCCTTTTGCGCCCCTGTCATGGCAGGGCATCACGGTAACGTGTTTGCAGCCGGGGGGTGGACTAATCTTAGCATGGCAACTCAGTTGGTTTGCAGCCATGCCGTGTGTAGTTTCGATGGCACTGCGAACACCTATGGCGGGGCAACTGCTCATCTGTGGTTTGCTATGGTAGTTAATTATTGTTTAATATGCGTGGCTCACCAACACCCGTATCTTGGCTAGGCAGTCACACCAAGAATGTGATTACAGCCATGTCAGGTGGTCAACGATGATGATAAATTACTGTTTGCATTTCTGTATATAAAAAAAATTGGCGATGATGATGGATGGTTGCAGTTGAATAACTGAAACATGTTCCTTCTAGAAGTCGGTACCTTGGCGAGGCGACTTGTGTGTTGCAGCCACTGTAGTTTGCCGGCTTCGGGTACATATGTGTATTCCGATCTGAGCCTATGGTTTACTTCATATCATTCATCTAACTATATTTGGTAAGTTCCTTTTTATATATAGTATGAACTTGGCCATGATGATGGATGGTTGCAGTTGCATAACTAAAACATGTTCCTTCTAGGAGTCAGTACCTTGGCGAGGCGACCTGTGGGTTGCAGCCACTGTAGTTTTCCGGCTTCGGGTACATACGTGTATTCCAATCTGAGCCAATGGTTTACTTCATATCATTCATCTATCTATATTTGGTAAGTTCCTTTTTATGTATAGTATGAACTATTGTACTTTTAATAACCTTTTTTTGGTGTTTTGTAGTTATGGTTTTGTTTGTTCGTGTGTTTTTTGTTTGAATTTTGAAGGTTCATGATATTTATGTGATGAGATTGACAAGAAAGGTGCATTTTGAGGAGCGAAAACAAGCGAATCAAAAGAGGTTGAATTTCTTGAACTTTAAACTCATTTATATCGAATTTATGGTGCTTATGGATTACTTTTCATAGCTTTTAAGTAAATTGTTTGATATCGAATTTGAGATTGTTACTTCATGTTCATACATCAGATAAGACAATCTATTTATCTAATACATCAATGTCAAGAAAGAAAGAAAAAAATGGTTTTGAATAAGAAGCTTCAAACAGTTTATCGTTTATGCTCAAACACCCCGTCAAACTGACTCTATCTTGGTTATCTGATTATTAAGCCGTGTTTTCCGTGGTTTTCCCATGTTACAACTTCCATACCAATTCAGTCGATCCGAAATAGATCGGATTGTAAGTTACCTTCAAAATTAGTGAATATCTGAATTTAGGTACCTATAGGTTATTTGTGTTGATAATTTGTATTCAGGTTGTTGTTTCAGAATTGCAGATACGTTTTCAAATGGATTGCCTTATTTTTGTAGCTTTTTTTGGCCTTATGTGATTACTTATGTTGTTTTTCTTAAGAGGTGATTGGAATTTCAATTCATATAGGATTACATAAAATTGAAGTTATGTATCTTTTACTGCGAATCAGGGTATATTTCCTTGGAAAAATTTCAAACCCTTACCCGAGTGGTGCTTGCACCCATGGATGTTGTTGCCTTTGGCCGCTATATTTGCATTTCAGTTGCATTTTGTTTTTTTATATACATTTGTACTTTTTTCATCAGCGTATGCTAATTTCCCTTTGGCTGATATATTTGCAGAACTACTAAGGAGGAGGCTGATTTATTCAACTGAACAAGACAGAAAAAGCAAGCATGGTTTGTCGCTCGCCCTGTATCTTAACCCCAGTTTCAAGGTAATCAAAGATATCGGTCATAAAAGCTATTATATTTTATTTTGGTTATGCATTAATGTTGTCATTCGTGGTTGTGTTTTTCAGGCTATGAAGCTATGCTTTCGCTTATTTATTCTGATAAGCTTCCTGATTTACAAGATAGTATGCGCTGAATCACACACATGGTTACTGCTAATCGTTTTCGTCTACATCAGGTAAACCATTTGTAAAGCCAAGTTTTCTTTTGCCCATGATCACCATTGTTCTGAGCTTAATACCTTCGGGCCCCCAAACGGACCAGAAACCAGGAATTGAAAAATGAAAATCAACAGTCGTCTTTTTTTGGTGAAAATCATGTAAGTATTTATCTTCCTAATTCATACCTTTGTTAACTGCTTAGTTGCAGCACTAATGGATCTTGATGCTATGGACGGTAAAGGTAGTGTATACCATTGAAACAGTTCCTTTTGGGGAAAAAAATTACGAGTTTATAACATTATTGATATGCGTCACATTTGTTGCAAGATCCCCAATTTTGCTACTGTAAATGGTTGTTTTGGCAAATTACGTGTTGCAATTTGTTCATGAGAATGGGACATAGGTCAGATAGTGGTGTCGTTAGTATGATACTGTCTTTTTTTTTTGGGGGGGGGGGGGTTTTCTTAGATGCGAATGACAATGGCATTGGTTGTAACAGGCTTTTTTTACGAGTCTTGGCCGCCTTGATTAAAACTGAGATCGTCTCCACCTTCGCTTGGCAGCTTATTATGCTTGCAGCCACGGGTATTTTTTGGAAATCATTTTATTCGTATTACTTTGGGAATTTGTTTATCTATTTTCTTCCTTATTTTCAAAACGTTTTTAGACCATCGTTTTTGTAACCGTGGCTTCCTCTTCTCTTTTTTTGATGAAGATGAATCGGGTTATGGTTTAATAAAATCAAAGTAATGAAAAAGTTATAAGTACTTCAATTTTGATGGTCTGTTATAATTAATAAAACCAGAGTACTGCATTTATGTTGAAAATATTTGTTTACGTATTTGTTTTTCTTTGAACTGCGTGAATGGACTTTTCCCGTATTTCGACCGGCACTCACATTTCATTTTTCATGTTTATGTATTGGCGCTTGGTGCTGTAAGAAGTCAAAAAAAGTTCAGCTGGCCATTCATTATTGGACAGAAGTGTTATGGGTTCAGACCCTATGTGTACTGCCACTGCCCATTCAGATACACTACCCGACCAGGATCACGTTTTCGATACTCATTCTGTTCGTCAAGTTTTAGGTATAACAGACCCAACGAGTTTGTTTTTTTTATATCTATATATCAGTTCTATTGTTACTGTATATTCTGACATCCATTCCTTTCTTCATGTTTATGTGTTAGCTCTTGGTGCAATTGCGCGGTTTCCAGGCTCACTAGAATGTCCTACTGCTATGAGGCCCCAACACAGTAGGTCATGAACGGCTTCAAATAATGCTATTGGCCGTGCGACACGGCACGCTTCCATTCATACAAGTACTATTATAATTATATGGTCGCAAACCTAAAAGAATGTTTCGCCACTATATTGGTAACTTGCTATAGGTACATTCATATAAATTAAGATCATTGCAGGTCAAACTTCTGCAAAGATATGCTCAACAGGAGACACCAGCAAGAACTCAACAAAGAGGGATAAAACCAGAGGAAAAAAGTAGAATACTAATTAGCAGACCCCGTTGAAGTAAGTAGATCCCTGCCATTCAAAACCTTACCCAAACATAGAAAACCATGTAATCCGTATCCCTAATAATAATCAACTGTAAAAACAAACTGCTGTTAGTTTTGCATTGAATACTTTTGGTTGGCTTGATTTGTTTGCAACCTGCTAAATTGCATTTATAATTGTTGAAGCAGTTTGATGTTAACTTTGGAAATTATTATTGATCATTTTGGAGATATATATTGGGTTCGAGTTTTGTTTGGTTTCGCTACTACCTTTGGTTTCGTTTCATAAAGATTGTTTCTAAACATATGCATTACTAAAACGTAAAACACAAATCGTATAACAAAAAACAACTATCTAAACACCCCGCCGCAACGCGCGGGCTACCCAGCTCGTTACATATGAAACCTTGTTTGAAAGTTGGACCCAAATTGTTTTGAAAAAAGTATATATATATAGAGAGAAGGACAAATCTGGGATATTTTATTCTAGTTTATTTGTTTGGTAGTAGGGGGTGTTTGTTTAAGCTTATATGTGGGCTTATGAAATTATTTGATTTCAGCTTATATTTCACAAGCCTCACTTTTTCGGCTTATTTTAAGACTTTTGTGCTTATATAAGTTTATCATATAATAATAAACTTATATAAGCTCACAAGTCTCAAAATAAGCAAGAAAATTGGGGCTTATGATATATAAGCCAAAACACAAATAAGCTCATAAGCTATATATAAGCTTAAACAAAAACCCCTGTAGTTTGGGTTCATTTTTATGTTAAGGGAAGTGATTTGCACATTTTTAATTTTTATTGGCACATTTTAATATACAAACAGGTAAAGTAAATTATACTTAAAGTACATGAAATGTGTCAATAAAAATTAAAAGTGTGCAAATCAATTATCTTATGCTAATCTTAATTTTAGGCTTGCCAACTTGTAATTTGTATTTAGGTTATTCATAGTTGATTGATCTCTTAATGTAGTTATATGGTCTCTTTTATATAAATTTATGTTGCTATTTGGTTGATTTTTGTTTTCTTTCACACTCATTATAAGTTTGTTATTCAAAATAAATTGATTTGCAGTATGCATATTATGATGAGTTGTCATAACATAAAATCTTGTACACGCCATTATTTTTACCGTGATAACTCATCAAAATATATATATTTAGACATTTTATGAAATTTTATACTCCCTTTGTCCCAAATTTTATACTCCCTTTGTCCCAAATTACGTCAATATCCTTGTAAAAATGCAAATTACATCTATATCTTTTGTAATCCTTATAATACTCATTAGAGGTGGAAACGAGCCGAGCCGAGCCCGAGACTGCCAGAGCTCGAGCTCGTTTACTACTTTTAAGCTCGTTAATTACATAAGGCTCGAGCTCGTTTACTACTTTTAAGCTCGTTTATACGTATAGACAATATATATACGTATATATTTCTAGAGCTTTTTTTATAGAGCTCAAGCTCGAGCTCAATTATTAAATGAGCCCAAACTTAGGCTCGAGCTCAGGCTCGAGCTCGTTTAGGCTCGGCTCGTTCGAGCTTTTTACCGATCCGATCCCGAGCTTTTCACGAGCGTCTCGGCTCGTTTCCACCCCTAATACTCATGTATATCCAAAACTAGTTTATTGACCCGTGAAATTCATGGGATTGACTGGAGAACAGTGGAATAGTATATTATGTGAATAAATGATATGTTAGTTAAACGTATGAATAGAAAATATTCATGCTACATAAAAATGAAATAAATTCTATGAACAAAATGCATCTAATATTTTTTGCTAATTAAATTTGAGAACATTTCTCGTAGAAAAAGAGTAAAAATAAGGTAATAACAAAATAAATAAAATCTGTAACAACAAACATAAATAACATTTCATGGCATTTTATAAAAATTTGATAAAAAATAACTTTTTAAATTAACACTTTTAAAATATGAAAAATATGTTGCGAAAAATATGAAAAAAATAAAATATATGAAATAAGTTAAGTCTTATTCTTTTAGATTGAAGAGGTATATGATCAATTGTTAATAATATTTGAGAAAATAATATGTTAGATCGGAGTGGTAAATCAATTTATATACTTAATAGATTAAAAAAAAGTACACTTTCCATAATCCATATAGCATTATATGATTTACCAATAACCCATATCAATAAACTTACGTTTCGTATACCTCACATAATACATATCCCAAAAACACAACACATTACATTAAACCAACTATTTTCTTTCTTATTTTTGGTTAAAAACAGCACAATCTTTTCAAAAGCTAAGAATTTTAATCCATTACAATAGCTTGAATTCATTAGCACATAATTCTTCTTGAAGTGTTTTTTAGCTTGATACGATATTGGAATGATTAAGCTATATCGAAATCCCTAAAACCTTTTTCTTTATTAATAAGGTCATAATCACTCCATCGATATCCTTTTTGACCTTATTGTGTAGTGAAAATATATCAATATCCGTAACAGGCCAAGTAAATACAATTTCTATTTACTCATGTAATATAAACCAAATACATAGATAAGTAATGGAATAACCTTAGAAGCATCAATACTTTATTAACCCATAAACATTAAAGTAGTAGAAAACGTAAACACTGAATAACCTTAAAAGTATCAGTAGTTTATTAACTCGTAAACACGTTTTACACTCTCTTCCACCGATACTACACCCACGTATCTCATTTGCTTGAAATTAGCTCAGTACCATGATCAAGTATGTAACGTAACTACACACATTTTAATCCATGTATCAACATGTTTTGCAGCCAATTGTAATCTTCTTTAGCACTCATCCAAATGAAAATTATTATATCAAACCTGAAAATGAAAAATATTATATCAACTTGCATGTACAATTTGTTTTTATAATTTTTGCCCCAATTTTTTAACCCATCTAAACCACTCATCTGAAAATGGTCGTGAGTTCAAATAACACACAAGTAGTTCTTAGTTTTTACACACTTAAAACCTGACCCAAGCAATTATCAATGATCACGCAAACATCATTAGAGATATAAAAAATGTTCAAATCTACTATAGATGTATAAACTTAAACATTTCTCCATATAGTTAACCATATACACTTGATTGATTATATGTAGTATCAAAATGCAATAAACATATTTAACTACTCTAGAAGGTAATTCCATACAACCGTTAAGTGACTGAATTCAGACTCGCGTTCATACTTGTTGTAGGAAAAGTCTGAGAAGTTTCCTTATAAATCTTACATAGCATCCACCCAGTCAAAACTATATGAATAGACAAAAAGAATATGTTAGAAATTATATGAATGTATATAAGATAACAGGAATTCCGTGATTAACTACACATTTAGAAACTAACAAAATATACTACATACCTTATTCTTATCCTCTTTTGTTTTTGGCTTCCTATTGGGATATTGGGATTAGACGTGGTATATTTATGCATTAGCCAGGACGTCTCGCCATTCTTTTCGTCAAGATAAATATGTTTTTCATCCAACAACTCATTTCACGTATTCACATAACCGTATCTTTTTAACTTGCCTTCCATGTACCGTTGCTCTTGTTTTTCCTATTCAGTCGGTTTCCATTAGGGTGATTGCGCTCCCTTGACGTCAAAAGGTATCATTTGTTTTCACAAGACCTATATTCTGGTTTTGCTGTTATATCAAGAAACATATATTAGTTGTATAAGAAGCAAAGTAAGACTTGTATGAACTTATAAATCACAATAGAAAATATACATGTTTTATATGTGCAAAATTTTGAGATTGAAGGTTTCAGTGTCTTCCTCCTGAGCCTTTAGCCTTTATCCGGTAGTTGCCTCTTCATCCTTCAAAGATGCCCAGGGCTCTTCTCTAAAACCACCAACTTTCTGGTCCTCTTGACGGGCCGTTCAGGATAACCATGATTTGAAAGAGTAGAAAGGCTCAAATCTGCTGAACCTACACCATTTATGTTTTGTCTAAATATCATATAGCTTCTTATAGAACCCCGTTGCTATCGACACTTATTAAAAGATATACATTATTTTATAAATAAATACATCGTTAACTGATCAACAAAATGACACATAGTATGATCAATCAAAAATATAATGCACACCCGTCACTTTTTGGATGTTTACCTACCAATTTGACAACAAAAATGATTCAATTCTTCTTTCTGGCCAATAATTATCTAAAGCATATTTTGAATCTCCAAGGCTACTGATTCCTTTAATCTCAACTACAACATATGTGGCTAGTTAGACGAAACAAAGCGTCGTGACACCAAATAAACCTTCATGAGAAAAAAAGAATTAACATACAAAAGAGAATTAGAATGAAGATCCTACCAAGTAAACCTTCATTGTGATAGAATATAGATCAATAATAACTGCTAATATGCGTAGTCTTGAGACAAATAAGGCATTACTACTGGTAACACAAAATATTAATTAAACATTGGATATGCCATAAACACTTAATATTGCTTGCCTTTAGAGATGTTGATCATTTTCACAAATACTTCAAGGTTAAAGCAGCCCATGTGACTAAGTACCCAGTTTAATGGGGTGTTTGGATTATCGTATTTTCTTGGATTATGGGATCATTTGAATTTATTTAAAATAAATTCTGACAAGATCGATGCTCCCTTTTAACCATGAGTTTATCAACATATTAACATTCAAGTTGAGCATATTGAGCGTATCACAACTATGAAGGATTAGAAGGGAGCATCAAAGGGTTTAAAGCATTAGAATTTCTTAAACTTTTCCAAGTATCAACTGATTTTGTGCACATCATTCAAAGGCCCCATTTAGCTTCTCCATTTAGTCATAACTCTCGTATCAAATAATAATTTATGCTTAATAAAGTATATCTAAATGTGCAAATAATTCTGATAAATTTAACCAATGTTAAATTTGTGAGATACAGTGGGACACTTAACTCTTATGTGGCTACTACTAAATTGTATTAAGGCGTCTTAAATGAACTAAAGTATTCCTTGTCCAAAGGAAAAGAATTTGAACGTACTTAATCGTAAATGGGTCGAATCGGGTCAGTATCCACTAATGGTTCAAAAAGGTGACGCCAAGAATCTTAAGTAAAAGAAACGGGTTTTTAAAGCTCCAAGTACATTTATAGTGAATAAAAGTACAAAACACTTCAAATTTACCTTCCCAACAGGTAGTATGTGTTCATATGCATGGAGAGCGTCCAATTAAGTTAAAACATGAATATTGACCGTCGTCGATACCTCTTCATCAATATTTACTGAAGTCCATAACAATCCTTATACCATAGCATTACTCACAATACCCTACAACCAAAAGGTAAATAGAAAAATACAAATACCTTACTAATTGGAGACAACCTGCACTTAAATTAAACAAAATTACGTCTAAAAACTTATTGATATACTTCCCATATTAAAAATTGTAACCAAACATTTTTTGCTTATAACATGATCTATGCTACTTTAGAACTTTTTAAGAGGCTAAAGACAATTTTCTTAATGGTTGCATCGAATGTGATAAAATTTATACTTTTAGTAATTATATATTTAAAATTGTAGAGCAACATGATTTTGTAATATTAAAGCTTACCCTTTTTACCGGTTAGACGAAAACATAACCTGAATTGACAGCACTTTAGCTTGGCTTTAGCTTCTTCTGTAACTCCAGCATCAATCTCATCTGAAAATGTTAAGGGTGACCTAATTAAGGGACCAATTAGCTTCAAGTACATAAAGAGCACTACATTTGAAACATTAAAGAAGATAGTTACCTATCCCCCTCCTATAATTCCAAAACATGTCACCACTTTTATGTCCAACAAATGGATAATGCAAAGATGATCTTATGTATGGGAATATGGTATATAATTTAAAAAGAAAGAAATAAACCATTAAATTTTGAAAGCCCTCAAAAGGGAAGGCTTTACCCGATTTGAGTATGTATGACAGTGTGTTCAAACCCCATGGATTAGTCGACCAAAAGGTTGGAAACCATGGTTAAAAAAAGATATCGAACAAATGGAGAAGATAAAATGTAACGCCCTAATACGCCGTATTGATAAAAATGTCAATAAGCCGTATTGAGAAACTGGTTCTATACGCCATATAGATGCTCAATACACCGTATGGACAAAATTGTCAATACGGCGTATTAACATTCTTATGTATGTACATCATCATGAATATCAGAGTAACAGATGATGGATTATAGATGGAAGCAAAGTGCGCCTCATTAAAGATATTTTCTCCATGAGCTGCTTGTTCTTAAGGACGCTCTAAAGTTTTAAGTCTCCATACCTGGAAAAAAATTTAAAAACAATTTGATTTCAATAAAAAAAAAATCAATAAACAAATGAATCAAACATCAAGCTGAAATTAAACAAACTGAAGAGCGACCATAAGCATGTGTTAAGTTTAAATAAGTTTATAAGAGCTATGTAGATAACATAGTGAGAAATCCAAATACATTATTATATTAGTGAGAAATCCAAATAAACAGTTGGAGATTACATAAGAATTATAAATCTTAGAGAAAAATATGTTCACATTGTACTACAAATATTCTATATTTTTTCATAAGTTCGCATATGAGAATTTAGAATTCATAGAGGGGGTTGGGTTATATTTGTTGCTACACGTATCTCTTCATAGTTACAAACTTCTCAGGGATTTCATCAAAGATTGATAAATGTAATTTTATAATTATGATTATTTGGTAAACCCATTACAAATGACTTAAATGTGAGTTGACTGTAATTAGGATGTTCTAGTTGTGGGACAAATGAGATAATTTAATACCTTTAGAAAATTGTATCTTGTGCTGAGTACTTTACTGTCCCATTTTTATACTCATCCATCCCCTCATCAGTGTCGAAAAATGGATTCCACATTATCTTCCCAAGAAACATTCCTAAAATGCATGTCCACAGTCGTCCTGCAATATGAAACAAAAGTCAAGGATCACGGAAATGCCATCACCTTAGAATCGACTTGAGATCTTGTGTACAGTTTGAAAAAGACCAAGTTAAGTTGTATACAAATACTGAAAAGTTAAGAAAGAACATTATTTCCCAATTATTTGTAATTTTAAAAAAATTAAGGGTAACAACTATGAGAAGCTTTTAAAGGCTTATAATGGTGATAAAAACAGCATTTACTAAGTTTAACTATGACCACTGCATCACATGTGGCAATGCCATAGCTCATAAATACATATCTTTACTTCTAAATTAACTAATTGATGCTTACAATGAAGCTTTGTAGCCTTTTTGTGTCGATTATGAAACCAAGTTCTTTATATGGTAGTCGACACATTTAGAAGTTGATAGATTGACAGTCAAAGAGTTGTTCTTCATATGTTTCTAAAACTATAGAAAGTTAAGATTAACTCTTTAAAACAACAAAAACTTTTACATAAATAATTAGATATTAATGCTCTGTTTTGGAGATGATAAGCTTATAACTAATTCACTAAAAGTAAAAGTTTAGATCATTACCAGTTATGATAATACAAAGCTATGCTTGATAACCGCAACGCTAAACATGTCTAAAATAACACATCTTACAAACTCATATAGTGTAAAGTGATACCTGTTTAGCCGGATTATATCATCTACCGTAATCTTTTTCAAGTGACAGCTCCTGCAATATACACAATGAGATTTATAATGATCCGCATATGACCATTGCCAAATCAACAACAAAAGTGCAGTTTCATAAAAAGTCCCAAAATCAGATTTTTGTGAATATAACTTCACAGACATTTCATCAAACACTTGGTGAGCATAAAAATAGACCAAACATATTTCGTCAAACACTTGATGTGGAAGTTTAAACTTCACACTTAAAATTTGATTTCATCACCTTGAATTTGATAGCTTGTTGACAGGATCATCATTCGCCATCACCTACAACCATGACCACCAAAAACAGAGGAATATAAAATCGTGGTCACAAAATTACAAATATAAACTAAAAAAAATTACCTGAAACATGAATGGAATTGCAACACACATACCTAAAAAGTCGAAAAGCTTATTCAAAGTTTCCTGCAAATCAAATAACATAATAACACAAATTAAAATTTGCTCTTATCACAAAAAAGATAAAAATACTCATATTTGATCAATTCTATAACAAAAATCAAATAAAAAAAGCACAAGATTTATCAAATTGTAAGAAAATCAAGGAGAAGATTGAGAACCTGATTAGGGAAATAAAAAATACTTACGCTATTATCTGATGATGATGATGATGGCGGCTTAGTTTTTTTGAATGATATTGGGTTGGAAAGTTACTTCGGATAGAATCCTGAAACATAGCTCGCATGATTTCCAGATGAATATGTTTGGGAGGGATAGTGGTTGTCGGCGGCTGGATGATGGTTTATTGTGCGGATTTCATTTATGGTGGATTGGTGGGTTAGGGTTCATTCTTTAGATGAATTGGTTTGTGTTGCCTTGTTTTGGCTCGTCCAAAGGGGTATTCATGAGTTGGGCTACAACTTTTCAAAAAGGCCGAAGAAATAGTAGCTTTTACTATAAGTTTTGGTAATGAGTAAATCAGTTTCTTAATTAACTAAATTTCCGGTTTAAAAAAATATATATATGCAAATTTCCTAATCTAGACACTCTTCAAATTTAGTATTTCTTTTTTAGAAGGGCATAATAGACATTTTAATACAATCCTTTATTAGAATTGATATTTTCCTTTTATTAATTGGTAATTTAATTTTTATGTATGCAAAATGACAAATGTAGACACTCTAGAATTTGAGTATTCTTTTTTGAGAGGGGTATTCATGGTCTTTTTCAACTGCTGTATATTGTGAAATTCATGGGATTAAATGGAGAACCGTAGAATAGTAGTTTTTAATATGTTATGGAAAGAAATACGTTTATAGAAGAGAACGATTTTTGATATTATGTGAATAAATGATACGTTAGTTAGACGTATGAATAGAAAATATTTATGCTACATAAAAATAAAAATAAATCTATAAACAATATTCATCTAATGTTTTTTGCTAATTAAGTTTGAAAACATTTCTCGTAGAAAAAGAAAAAAAATAAGGTAACAACAAAATAAATAAAATATGTAACAACAAACACAAATAACATTTCATGGCATTTTATAAAAAATTGTAACATACTCTTGACATGTTTGCTACATGGTCGAACATTATGTATTGTATAAGTGCTTACAATTAAACGATGTAAAATGTAGCATATACTCTCGGAGTATCCAAAAAACATTTATCCAGCACAACCTTCAAATATATATTTCTCTTATACCTTGTCGAGTGACTAAAATCATTCTATTTTAGCAATCTTTCTAAACATCAAAATCACGCATTAAGTCACTTATAGCAACAACTTAATTCAAATTCATCAAGTCACGATTGTAGTACCAACAATCTCGTAGATCTACAACAAATTAACAGTTTGAAAGACCTTCTTACTGCTCTGAAATCTTCGTTTGGGTGGTGTCTTGTGTTGCCAAATCGTCTGTATTCTTCTCCTTAGGGTTTATGTTGCACACAAATTCGGCTGTCTAATGGGGTATTTATAGTCTTCTGTCTGAGGGTCGATGCGGCGCATCAACTAAGTTGATGCGGCGTATCTAGATAACTTCGCGTGGGGTCCAAGATTATTATATTCTGGAATATTCGTATACCGTCTTCAGATGTGGCGTAATTTCAATCTTCATGCGGTGCATGTCCTTTTGTGTCTTGGATAATCTTTGGTGAAGTCTTGAGATCGATGCGCCGTATGTTAGGAATGTCATACGGCATATCTGGAGTAGATAAGTCAGATCTTCTTCGTTGATCAACGTTTCATATGCAATGAGATAAATACATGTGGCGCATTCTTCAAAGTCAGGCAATGGTCTTCGATTTCATCTAAGTATAGTCGTACGGCGTATCTGTCTAGAATGATACGGCGTATCTTCCTTCAGTTCAGTAGACTTTTCTAACTTGCTCCATTTTACGTCCAAAATAACTAACTTTCACCAAACGCTTGGTTATAACTGAGAATTACAAAAGTAAACGATTAAGTACCAATTCTCATACATAATAATATAAAATAAGTCAAATACATAACATGTACTTATTAGATGTCATCACACGTCAACAATAATACTTTAATATACTTTTTCAGTCATCTTATGTTCTCTAAATCTTTTTCATTTACCTAAAATATTATAATATACTGCAAATAGAGAATAAATCTAGAGTAATTATAGTTTGCGAAGCAATCAAAATCCAATACAGCCAAGGTTAACAATTAACTAAATGCATACAAACTATTACATAGAAAGTCTAACGATTGGAGATGAAATTGATCCAATAATGAGTAGGGATGAACTGTTATTCATATCTCAAATTTAAGTTAAGACAAAGATGCATAATCCCCTTGAGCCTTTCTCACTGACGCCATATGATCAAATGATAATTGTTTTGTTAGTCTCTTCGGAAAACACCATAAGAATCCCTTCCAACAAATTTCTTCTAAAAATTCAACTTCCTGGTAAGAAAACATCATCACAAAACAGTTGGTTAAAGTTACTTTAACTTAATCAGTAAAGTTTCCACCAAACTTTAGCAAAATTTTAAAACTTAATCTTTAGACAACCCCAATCATATTTACTCGCAACTTTTCTATGAACCACAAAACTCAAAAAAACGTTTTTAATTCACATATACATACAAATGCAGCTTCTATCGAATCCAGCCCCAAGCCGCATATAAAAACTTCAAACCTTTAGATTATAACATGGATTAATAAGTTTACAAAAAGTACCTGAATTACTTGATCGACTACTGCATCAACTATGTCCATTGTCCAGTTGAGCTCAAACTTATAAATGACAGATAACAAAAGTAAACCCCTCAAGAACAAAAGGAAATACTAAGTCTTGTTAACAAATTGTAAATGTTTTTGGAAAATTGCGCAAATCCTACCAAGTGAAATATAAGTGTGATATTATATAGCCTCATTGGCTCAGAGTTATTAATAAGCTTATAGCCTTGAAATCATTTGCTGAAGCACACCCATAGAGGCAATTGGTCATGACTTAAACATATCCAAACACACATAGCTGATTAACCTGAAGCTATCCAAAAGATAATTTAGAACAAAAATGCAATAAGTAGTCTGAACAAAAAGAAACATAGTAAATCCAAATAACCTTAAACTTCTAACACCTCAAAAAATAAAAATAAAAATCATATAGGCATTTCATTAAACAACTTTAGTTCAACAAAATAAAACATTAGTAATTATATAAGTGATGATTAATTGTACCTTCCAAAACAGATCCATTCTCTCTTATCACAGAAACCCTGGTAATACTCATATAATACCATCTCAAAGGGTTTCCACCAAGTTGCAGCACTTTAAGGCTCGTCATAGCAGACGTTGCAAAACTAAATATCAATATCAAGACTCATATTAGAAAAGATCATATTTCGAAATAGAACTGATTCTTGGTTTCTTGTGCTTCATGTCCATTTTTCCCTTCCAAGCATCCAGAATCTAATTCATATTTAAAAGTACTTTTTTTTACCTTGAAGGTGGAATGAATTGTATAACAAATGGAACTTGGTAAATAAAATAAAAAGCCTACCTGCTGTTCTCTAATCCTCTGTCTCTCATGGGCCAACTCTTTCTTGCCAATAGAATTAGAAAACTTGGCAGCATCCTCAAAAAGTTTACTCATTTCAGGATATGAAGCCCTGGCATTGACAGCAGTTTTACGAAGGTTATGGCTTTTGTTGGTGTGATTGGGAGTCCTTCATCTGCAAGTGCAGTTGGATGAAACTGCACAAATCTGGACCTGAGAGTATACATTAGAGTTTATCATAATGCCATGTTTTTTTAAAGATTTTAGGTATTTTATTACATGCTTTCAGAAATTTTCAGATTTCTTACTCCATGTTTGAAATTACAGCTTGAGCTCGGTGAGCCATGGCTATTCCATCTCCAGTAGCTACCTATTGAATTTAAGCAGTGATCAGTTAGTATATATTTAGCTAATATAAGTATATGAACAATATAATGCCTGAAAACTCAGATAATTGATACATACCGGCAGATTTGTAGTAGACGGATAGATATGCCCTGCACCCCCTGAAGCAAGCAACGTCACCTTTTATAAATAAATCTTACAACCTACAATTTCCACCAGGAGTATACAGTTTATACAAATTAATAAAAGTGGCAGATTGGTCAAATGGGTCCAAGTCAAAATGGGTAATTTTAACCTTAATGAATAATTAATGTACAATATAGAACTTTATAAAAAAAGAGTTAAGAGGTTTTATGCTTATGACACATTAATGATGACTTGCGACCCATTTAACATTTTGACCCACTAGACTTCTACTATTTGGTTAAATCTTTTAGCTTAGCCCATTTGACATTAAGACCTCACATTTTTATACTCTAAATCGTTTAGCTTAACCCATTTGACTCGCTAAAGATAAAAGATAACCAAATGAACTCATTTAAATGGGTGAAAAGTGCCACGTCTAGTATTAGACACATTAAATATCAAGTATAATCATCACCTTGCGTGTTTCTGTATTCATAGTGTCGACACCATGACATCAAAATTAGCATCTCTCTCTTAGAAAATATCGCGCTAAACAACTTGGTGAAAGAAAGCCCAATCCTTTTTGCTGCTTCAGATAGTTATATCTTAAAAAAAGGAATGCACATATACGTACTATCGGTCTATCCAGTTTAATAAAAAAAATGAGACAGAATACTACTTCTTTTTACTTTTAATAGTGCAGTAACACTTTTCTAGCTCGTAACATAGAAAAATGTTATATGGATTTTGGAAAAGTTACAACATGGTAAATGGATTGATGAATTCCCATTTACAATTTTGTAACTTTGAATATTGCACTAATACTTTTCTAGCTAAACACTCATGTGCTGAAACACATGGTTTAGACACATTTGCTCAAGGTCATCTATAAACACAAAGCTTAAAAACGGTTTAGAAAAACAAAAAGCTCAAGGTTATATATAAGCACAATGTTATAAATAGTACTTACCTTAAGAACCATGTATGCCTAAACAGCACATGAACTATATTGGTCAAAAATTATTTTTTGTCGAATAATCACTTTGAAATCAACATAAATGGTGGCATAACCAGATTTTCAAAACAACATAAATCCACGTAAATCTGGTCAAGCAATCATATTAAAATATACGAATTGTTCAAGAATTGGAGAAATAGATTATGATTCGTAAATCACCCACAAGTTAATACTTGTGCATAAACCTCCTACACGTCTATAAAATTTGAAAATTCATGGATTGTAATTCGTAAATCTTTTAACTCTAATTTTTCGAATGGATAAAAAATTGGTTAAATGGGTCGAAGGTCAGTATCTTACTATAGTAGCCTTTATGAAGTGATAGAAAGTATAAAATAAAACATCACTATGTTGGAACGTCTATTCAATATTCTTTTACAGGTATTCCATCAAATAGTTGGTGGGCAAAAAAAAAAACACATAAAAATACAAACTACAAAATTTTTATTTCATCAATCCATATCATATAAAAATAGTAAAATGAAGCATAGAAAGAGACCAGGTTGATTTTATATACTTGAATAGTGTAACAATCTTTCGGAGTCGTCTTCCACCTAAAAAAAGTATCATTAAATGATCACAAAAAGAATAGAAAATTGAACTATAAATCGCTAAAGAGAGAACATGTTTTAGAATTACAGAGAGAGGAAAAGAAACATAAAATGTTGAATTTCAAAAAATAATTGATTCAATATTTCCTACAAATCAAATGATATAATAACAAAAATTAGAATTAGTTATCACATTCAAAGTAAATGTTTATTCTAATGGATACCAACATGTGAAGAAGATGGAGAAACTATAGTAGATCTAACAAAAAAACAATTTTGAGTTATTCACAGGAAAACCTACCCGGTATTGTTGATGATGAACTGGTAATTTGATCTAGAATCAAAATGAATATATCTTTAAAGAATCAAATTTTGATTTTTTTATAATGATGATAGCTGTAGAAGAAGTTTAGGTATGTGACTTTTGCAAAGCCTGGCTAGACTTGGTGAAGGTTATAGTCGACTGAAAATTTAGAGACTTCCATCTAAAGCTTTGACTAAAATATATAATTTCCTTAATTAATGGTCTAATTCAAATCAGTTTCTTAATTAACTAAATTTTCGGTTTAAAAAAATATATATATGCAAATTTCCTAATCTAGACACTCTTTAAATTTAGTATTTCTTTTTTAGGAGGGCATAATAGACATTTTAATACACTCCTTTATTAGAATTGATATTTTCCTTTTATTAATTAGTAATTTAATTTTTGTGTATGCAAAATGACAAATGTAGACACTCTAGAATTTTAGTATTCCTTTTTTAGAGGGGTATTCATGGTCTTTTTCAACTGCTGTATATTAGAATATATATATATATATATATATAGATAGATTTCAACTGCTGTATATTAGAAGATATAGATATAGATATAGATAGATAACAATGTAATCTATTTCAATATATCTTATAATTACCCAAATGATGCCAACATCTGCCTAGCAGAGTTGGTAAGGCATTTGTCTTTGGGGAAAAAGACCAAGGTTCAAACCTTGGCAATAGGATTTCATGTAATAGGGTAGTATAGAAAGTCAATTTTCAAAAAAAAAATATGAATAACTTTGCAAAAAAAAAAAAAAAAAAAAAAAAAAAAAAAAAAAAAAAAAAAAAAAATTACCCAAATGATAAACAACATAGTCAATTACCTTTTTACCCTAAACAATACTTTACCAGACTTTCACACGGGCATTTCTTTTTCATGTTTTCTCTTTCTTTCTTTTTCCTTGAATCCATCCTATTCTAATGACTTAAATCATATAGATTTAATATTACTTTCAACTGGGTTTATTATATTTAGAATCTAACGTCAGTGGTATACTGGTATTAAAGTTTTGCCCATCACATAATTCTTTGACCTTTTTATTGAAATCATGGAGTTACCTAATAACTAATTAACTGCTTCCAACAATTTAAAGACATTTTGGGTACTGTATTCGTTGACTATTCTGCAAGAATTGAGTTTTATGTGGTTTCAATTATCTTGTCCTTTTTTAAAAACCAAAAATGTTACTCCTCTAATTTATATTTTGTTGGCATAATTAATACTCCGTAATTAAGAAAAACGAACGATAGATTCCGAAGGGAAAAAGAAAAATGATTAGACGAAGAAGAAAGTATAAAACTAAGATAGAATCTTCCTTTTGATTAGGTAAAAGGGTAGAAGGATAAAGAGGTAATTGACTATTTTGTATATCATTTAGGTAATTGTAAAATATATCAAAATAGACAAAATTGTAATTTCGGATATACATGACTATTATGAAGATTTGAAAAGATATTGACGTAATTTGTAATTTTACAATGATATTGACGTAATTACGAAGTTTTATAAAGATATAAATGAAATTCTCCCAAAATAAATATCAATTTTATGTTTCAATCAATCAAAAGTGATTTTAGTGAGTATGGATAATATTTGATTGGTAAAAAGTATAATCAGTGAAATTGATCATTTATTTTTAAAAGGAGGGAGTAACATTTAATGATACTTTTTAGAGCACCCGGTGCAATGCTTGTTATAACTCGCCAGTCCACATGGCAAGCTCGCCACTTCTCTTCACCATATCGTGTGCCTTCAACTTTTCTCGCCACTACCACCCTCGCCGTCTGCACGACGAGGGTGTGCATCATCCTTTTGTCAGTTTTTTTTTTTTTTTTTTTTTTTTTTTCAAGTTTTGTAAATATGTAATGTATTAATATTTATGTAATGTATTAATATGTATGTGAAGTTAAATAAAGTTGTAAAGTTTTTATAAAACTTGTAATGTTTTATAAAACTTGCCCGTTTTTTAAAGTTTGAATGTGTTTGAATTTTAAATTTTAAATATATCCCGCCTGTTTTAGATTTGAATTTGAATTTTAAATTTTAAATATATCCCGCCCGTTTTAGATTTGAATTTGAATTTTAAATTTTAAATATATCATGCTCGTTTTTTAATTCGAATTTTGAATTTGAAAGTTCAAACGGTTATAAATAACATACCATGATAGACTATTTTTCACACATTTGTATATCAAAGTTCAAACATTTGAAATGAATACTCGTTGATCAAAAGAAGAAGAAAACTTGCTAGCTGATGTTTGGGTTGCAGTTTACCAAAACCCAAGATTCAACAATGAAAACTCCTTTTGGAACCATGTTGTAGACATGTTCAACAATCGGTCTAACGGTGACAATCGTAACAAAAATATGGTCACAGGTAAATGGACAAGATGTAGCAGTGAATGTTAAAAATTCAACGCTATTTACAAACATTTGCAGCGTACAAGCGAGGAAAATGACGGTGAGATTCTCAAGAATGCAAAGACTATTTTTGAACAACGATTTGGGGGGAGAAACTTCCAATATGTTCACGTGTTGGAGGTTTTGAGAAACCACCCCAAATAGGATGAATGAAATGCTTAACGTATCGTTATTTTCGTATCGTATTAATATTTTCGTATTGTGTTTTTTACCGTATCGTTATTTTACGTGTCATATGTTTTTTATTGTGTTGTATTGTATTTTTATTTTTTATGAAATGAATTTAGTTTATTTGAAAATTTGAATAAAAAAAATAAAGTTGTGAGTAAACTCCAAAATACATCCCTGTGGTTTGCCCAATTTCGCACCATACATCCAAACTTTTTTTTTCTAACATATACATCCCTCCGTTAGTAAAAGTCAAACACAATACATCCACAAGGACGAACGGTGCAAACATTGTGTCGTTAACTTGGACACGTGGCAGTTAAGTAAGTTAAGTAAGGGTATTTCTGTCATTTTATTGTTCCACAAACACAAACACAAATCCAAATCCAGAAACACAAATCCAGATCCATAAACACAAATCCAAAAAACACAAACACAAATCCTCCACACAAAAAATTAGAACACAAATCAAAAACACAAATCCAAACCACAATGTTTGCATATTCTTGATTTGTGTTCATATTAAAACACAGATTCAAACCCAAACACATATCCACCTTGATTTGTGTTCATATTAAGCAAGGGTAATTGTGTTCATATTCTTGATTTGTGTTCATATTACAATCTCAATGTCAAACCCAGAACAAAAATTAAAGTCAAACCCAGAACAAAAATTAAAGTATAATTAGAATCCAAAATCAAACATAAACTGTCTTCAAACCCAATATAAAACCCATTCACAGATCTGTACAATCACCCAACCCCATTTCCAAACCCTAATCACCTTCTTCAACATCTCAAAACCCTAATCACCTTCTTCTTCACCATCACCAACAAAAAACACAGAAACCCTTTTCCAACTAAAGCCTAAGTTGAAGTGCTCAAGTTAACAACAAAAAAAACTGAAATGGGTATAAATAAAGATCGCCGGAAAATGGACCTGGGTTTTGCTGGTGGTTTCCGGCGGCGGCGGTGGTGGAGTCTCCAGTGGCCATTTTCAGATGAAAGTGTGTTGTGCTGCTGAGAGTGTGTAGTGATGATGGTTTAAGTGATTGTTTATGATGGCCAAACCACAGGGCGCTTAATAACAATTGCTTCCTCGATCCTTATCATTTGAAGTTGGCTAATCGAAACGCGTGGAGGATTTGTGCTAATCGAAACGCGTGTTATTTTAACACGGGTGTGATGGTGATCGATTTAGAAAAGTGGAGAGTTGGTGGTTTTCGAAAAAAATTGAAGAATGGATGGAGTTGCAAAAAAGAATGAGGATATATGAGTTAGGTTCTTTGCCACCTTTTTTGCTTGTGTTTGCTGGAAATATAGCTCCTGTGGATCATAGATGGAACCAACATGGCCTAGGTGGTGATAATTTGTGTTGTGTTTGTGGTAGATTTGAAGTTGTTTATTGATTTGTGTTTCTGGATCTTGATCTGGATTTGTGTTTAGCTCTAATAGGATTCGTGTAGATTTGAAGTTGTTTATTGATTTGTGTCTGTGATTTTTGTTTTTGATTTGTGTTTGTGGTTTGGATTTGTGTTTTTGATTTGTGTTCTAATTTTTTGTGTGGAGGATTTGTGTTTGTGTTTTTTGGATTTGTGTTTATGGATCTGGATTTGTGTTTCTGGATTTGGATTTGTGTTTGTGTTTGTGGAACAATAAAATGACAGAAATACCCTTACTTAACTTACTTAACTGCCACGTGTCCAAGTTAACGACACAATGTTTGCACCGTTCGTCCTCGTGGATGTATTGTGTTTGACTTTTACTAACGGAGGGATGTATATGTTAGAAAAAAAAAAAGTTTGGATGTATGGTGCGAAATTGGGCAAACCACAGGGATGTATTTTGGAGTTTACTTGAAAATTTGAATACAAAAAATAAAGTTGTAAGTGGTGAATCCCAAATGAGTAAGTTGTAGTTAGTTGCTAGCGAGGGAGGTTAGTTGTGGATGTTTGTTAAAGTGATGTGGCACTCGGTGGGTACCAAATGAAGAGTTATAGGTGTTCACCGCACCTTGTGCTCTTAGTTCTTACTAGTAATTTATGTACCTAAAGCTATGCTTTAAAAAATTCTACTCACTAACTACACTCTCCACCAATCAAATATCATTTTTATTTGCTAAATTCTTATCTGGTTAGTTGAAATACATGGACACTCTACCAAAAGCAAGACTTTAGTCGCTATTTTCCAGCCTACTACCTTTTGAAATATAAAAAACATTTTCTTCCCATTTTTCCACACCAAAATCATCATCAACTTAACCCATCAAACCAAGATCCAAACTCCATCCTCCGATCAACCACCATGTGCACTCTACAAAAACGCAACAACATCTTCCTCTTAACACTCACCGGACCCACAGACCACCGTCTCAACCCAACTCTCATCTCCTCCATCCGATCACTACTCGCAGAAGCCAAGTCACAAGCCACTCCAGGCTCTGTACTTGTTACAGCTGGTGAAGGGAGGTTTTTTTCTAATGGGTTTGATCTTGCGTGGGCTAATAAGAACTCTGGTGGGTCTGGAGCTGAGGCTGTTAATTTGCTGAGACATATGATGGAGCTTTTTAGGGATTTGGTGGCTGATTTGGTTAATTTTCCTATGCCTACTATTGCTGCTGTCACAGGTTGGGTCGATTTTAAATATTTGGTTTTTGCTTATTCATGACTAAAAGCTTGCGGTTAGGTTTTTGGTTATTTAGTACTCTGTAGTATTAACGATTTTGTTTATGTTACCTGGAGAAGTTTAATCTTTTTAGCGTATGTACATCAAGGCCTATTTTAGGTTGTGCAAGGTGGGCGGCCGCTGATGGCCACGAAATTTTAGGGGTCTCAAAATTTGTCTCGTTAACAGTTAGAACGTGTACACATATTTTTCACGAAGAAAAAAAAAATTTAGATTAGAAAATATCTTAAATACGAGTAAGTAATATGTTAAACGTTTAAACAACTAATTGCATTATATCTTAATAACGGTGACAATTTATATATAACATTTTTTCTCGAAAGCTCTCATTATTTAATTTCGTCCAGGGCTCATAATTTTCAAAAATTCAGAGACGGCCTTGATGTGCATGATTCGCTATTTACTTTTTGGGGTAGAAAATGGATAAATTAATACTCCGTACTTGAATAATTCATAAACTCTCTAAAATAATAGAGTATTTTTTCCCATTTTTGGTTCATTAATTTATAGATAAATTAATATCGGTTAAGTAACTATTTTAATTAATAAATTTAAGTGATCATGAATATTAATTTACAAAGTTTGTAATGTAGTTTCTTCGTAGACTTCATAGACAACCTACCATTAAACCAATTACCTTAAAACTAGTATTTGATATACTATGCAATAATAAAGTGACATAATGAAATCATTTGGTTATTATTGTTCAGTTTAGATATCTGAAGAAGTTGAGCTACATTTGAGCAGTTGAGCTATATGGGATTGACTCGATAAAAAACATAAGGCTTGAAACTAGCTCGACTGCTCGACCTATATAAGTTAAAATGAGTTGGGCTTGAGTTTTGGCATGCTAGGTTCGTTTCGTTTAGATCCATGGTTTGATTTTTCGACCAAACTAAAACCAAACCGTATTAGTTCCTTAATTAAAGAATTGAAAACTGTCTAGTGTGTAGGTTTTTAGTTTTGGTAGGTTAATTTTAGTCCTTTTTCTTTCTTCAGTTGGGTTTCCCTTTCTTTTGATTTTTTTGCTTACCCTAACCTATTGATAGGTCATGCTGCGGCTGCCGGAATGATGTTAGCTATAAGTCATGATTACGTCATCATGAAGAAAGATAAAGCGGTGTTTTATATGAGTGAGGTTGATATAGGTATGACATTGCCGGATTATATTACAGCGCTTGTGAGGGCGAAAGTTGCAAAGCCGGAGGTGCGGCGAGATCTGTTGATGCGTGCAGTGAAGGTTAAGGGTGAAGAAGCGTTGGCTAAGGGTTTAGTTTATGAGGTGTATGATAGTGTGGAAGACGTTGTTGAGGCTAGTGTACGCTTGGGTGAAGAGATGGGTAAGAGGAAGTGGGATGGGGAGGTTTATGCCGAGATTAGGAAGTCGTTGTATCCCGAGTTGATTGGGATGCTTGGGTTGACAACAAAGGAGCTTGTTAAAGCTCGGCTTTAGGACTCGGATAACCTAACCTGAGTTATTCAGGTTTGGATTGTGATTGTTGTTGGGGTAGTGTAATTGTATCATGGTTAAACCAATAATGCTATCATAATTGTGATTATGATTTTAGTTATGTTGTGTTGGTTGTTGTGTTTTGATATGATATATTGATATATAAACCGTCCAACAGCGCCCTTCTCCCCAAAACGGAGGGGCGCTGTTGATGATAAAATCCGAATTCTCGTGGTTCTGACAGCGCTCGTTTGCTTGTGTGATTCGAGGAAAATAGCCGTTTGCAACGGCTAAAAATCAAACGCTCCTTTTTTTTTTTTTTTTTTTTCTTCACTAATTTTCACTATATAAACACACAAACATATATTTTTACATCAAAACAATCTCAAATACAATCAATTCTCAACAAATTTTATACAATCTTTTACCTTTTTATACAATGGGTTCTCCTTCGACGTCTTCCCTTATTTTTGAAACTAGTTCGGATGATGATTTCTCTGACCGAGAACTAGAAGCGGTGTCTCTTGCTGCTGGGGCTGTAGCTATGTATGTCGCTCAAAACCCACCAAAATCGATCCGAAGAAGAACAAAAGTTTATCGAGACCGTTTTGAGGCCAACGAAAGGTTGATGAAAGATTATTTCCACCCAACGGAGCCAACGTACGATGACAGAGCATTTAGGCGCCGTTTTAGAATGAGCAAACGGTTATTTTTGCGTATCGCAAATGATTTGGAGGCGCATTTCGATTACTTTAAACAAAAACCCGACGGATTGGGTAACCCGGGGTTCACGTCGATACAAAAGTGCACAGCTGCTATGCGGGTGATCGGTTACGGTGTCTCCACCGACATCAACGACGAGTATTTAAAGATGGCCGAGAAAACGTGTCGGGACACACTTGAGCATTTTACAATAGGTAAAAAAAAAAAATCTTTTATATATTTATTGTTTTTCTGATATATTTATATATTTATATATTCATTGTTTTTTACAATAGGAATTAAAACCTTGTACGAGAAGAGGTATTTAAGAAAGCCGACAAAGAGTGATTTGATGAAAATATACGATGTGCACCAAGAGGTTCATGGCATACCCGGTATGATGGGTAGTATAGATTGCATGCATTGGGCATGGTCTAACTGTCCAACTGCTTGGCGAGGTCAATACCACGGGGGAAGCCACAAAGGTCCAACGCTAGTTCTTCAAGCCGTTTGCTCATACGATCTATGGATATGGAGTGCTTACTTTGGTATCCCCGACTCTTTTAACGATATCAACATTTTAGAGCAATCACCCATCCTCGAGGACATCATCTCAGGTACTGCGCTGTCTCTCGGTTTTTATGCTAATGACAACTTCCATCCAGGTGGCTACTTTTTGGGTGACGGTATATACCCGGAATACTCGTTCATCATGAAAACGATGTCACAGCCGATCGATCCTAAAAAAGATAACTGGAGAAAAGTACAAGAATCGGCAAGAAAAGACATAGAAAGATGTTTCGGTGTTCTCAAAAAACGTTTCGCGTTTGTGGCGAATCCTTGTCGTTTATGGACGAAGGATAAGATTAAGGATGTTATGCGTGCGTGCCTCATTCTACACAACATGATATTAGAGGACGAAGGACGGGCCTTTTGTCAAGATTATCACCCGGGCGAAGAAAACGAACCACTGCCGGGATTAACCCCCGAAGAAGCCTTAGAACATTCGGCCTACGTACGAAGCCACGTGAGTCACCACACACTATTGGCGGATTTGATCGAGGAAGCGTGGGTTAACCGAAAAATGTTGTCCGATGAGGAGGAGGAGGAGGAGGAGAACGATTACGATGACGTTAACGACGATTCCGATGATTAGTAGGTTTTGTTTTTTTAATTGTAATTTCATTTTTATTTGTAATGGTTTTATTTTAAATTATGTGTGACGTTTTTTTTTAATTGTAATGTTTTAGAGTTTATTTTAATAAAATTGTATTTTTATTTATATTATTTACTATTATTAATTAGTTTTTATTCATTAAAAAAAACAAAAAAAATAAAACAAAAAAAGTGTCACGTGTCAAACAACCCCTCACTCTCTACTACACCACTTTTTCAACAAAGCCCCATCCTACCCCACATGTCACGTGTCGAACAACCCCCCACTCTCCACTTCTCCCCACTACACTACACCACTTTTTCAACAAAGCTCCATCCTACCCCACATGTCACGTGTCGAACAACCCCCACTCTCCACTTCTCCCCACTACACAGGTCTTAAAAGACAGTTGGACAAACATGTTGCAGTATGTAACAAATTATAAAATCTCTGGAATGTAAGTGTTTTTCATTATAATGTACAACTATAAATCTACAAATAAAATTTGTGTACGTACTCGGAATATTTTTTTTATCTAACAGCTACATTTATACAATATATTTAAAGATTAGAACGGTCAACGAAAGTCAATAGGTGAAAAAAATCTAGAAAAGTAATTAGTAGTATCATTAAGGAGCCAATGTGTGGCTGATAGTTAACTGTTAGAGTGCTTAGCACTGTTGCTTGCACTGTTTTTTTACTATTCACGTACTGTTTTGTGTCATTAAGAGTTGGATTAGCACAAATTAAAGATACATCCAGAAAGATACATAAATAAATAATACATACAAAATATCTATTTGTTTGATACATCCAGAAAGATACATACACTTTCCAGAAAGATACATTGTCCAAAAATTTCACTTTCCCAACTTGGTGATCCAGCTTAAATCTGATAAGTCATAGTAATCACTTACATCAGATTTATTACATTGATATACAAAAAAACACATGAATCTGCAAATGAAATCTAAATCCTAACACAACCACAAAATCTGCAAATGAAATCTAAATCCTAACACAACCACAAATAAATAATTATACAACCAAATCGAATGAAAGGAAAAATAATAACAATACAACAATCCAATCGAATCTATGCCGGCTTCATATGAGCTCGAAGGTGTTCGCCTTCAACCACCAGGACCAACTCGGTCTGCCCAAACGCAAACACAACTTCATCAACTAATCCCAACAGCCACGGTTTGGCTAACCATGTGGCTGCCGAGACTCAAATCAATCAAACGAACTCAATTTAATATCAAACTCTTCACAAGAACAACACCCACACGAGGGTTTACACAAATTTTTAACAACCATTTTTATTAAAAAAACGTTATTATAATCGAATTAAATAAAAATATATAACTAGGGTTTTAATAAAAGTTAATAAAAATGAAGATAGAGGGCGCGTGGTTGCTTTTACCGAAGGAGAATGATGGAGGAAGGCTGTGGTGGCTCTCGGTTGTGTTAACAGGCGGCGGCGGCGGCGGCGCGTGGGCGATGATACGGGGCGCGTTACGAGCTCACGAGCTCCAGAAACAATCTAGATACACCGATCTATCGAGTCGGCAAAGAAAATGTATCGCCGGAAAATTTTCCGGTGAGGGCGGTGCCGGAATCTGCTGATGTTCGCCGAAAAATATGAAGACTCCGGTGGGGTTAGAGAGAGAAAGAGAATGTTTGTGTGTGTGTGTTTTATAAAATGAAATAAAATAAAAATAATTGAGTTTAAATGTTAAATGAGTAGGGGTGTAAATGAAAAATAGGAAAGTGGGGGTGGGAATTGAAAAATAGGGCGGAAGGGGTATAAGTGCCAAACTAGCAATACTTTTCACAAAAACGGTCCAGGGCTCATTCGACATAGCAAACGGACTCGAAAAATTACGAAACTTGCGCCATTGTTCACGAAATAATTCTTCGAATAAAAACGAGTATAAATATGCAATACTTTCAAAAATCAATATGCGTTTACTGTGATACCGAATCAATATCTGGATAAGCAATGTTTTTCACAACACTTACGTGCAAAACACACCCGCTGCAAAGCGCGGGCTATTTTTTTTATCTCCCAGCTCATTTATATTTTATAGTTTGGACTTAGGAGGTGTTGATACCTTTTGTACATTCTGAATCATCAAACAAAAAAGGGCCTTGGCTTTTTCGCTTCTTCTTTATCTTATTCACGTCTTTTGTGAGATATACTTTCAACACCATTGAAATAAAATTTGGAAAAGAAACATGTTTTATGTACTGACTACTGAGCTTGATCATTGCATGTAAATGACTTTTTGAAGGGATTTAGAGCATTAACTATAGTCATAAATGTTGGTATTAACAGAATCGATAAATGCGAACGTCAAATAAGGGCCCGTTTGGTTTGTAGGTGGGTTTATGATTAGGATTAGGATTTTGATATAAAGTTAAATATTAAGATTTGGATTTTTTATTAAATTATGAGAGAGAAAAATATAATTATATGTATATTATAGATTAAAATATAAATTAAAATAAAAATATATCATATATAAAATGAGATAGAAATTAATGATTGGATGAAATTTTTAATGGGCCCACCAAAATATTTTTTTTGTCACGAAAGTAGTATGCATCATCAGGATTTTTAGATGCCTCTTTATTTGGATTTAACCCAAATTTTGGGGCCACACTTTTAAACAAACAATTTTGGTAAAAACCTACTCCAACAGTGACAAAAGAGTCAAACAAACGGACCCTAAGTGTTTAAGTTGCCTTTAATTACTCTTACGTCAAATAAGTGTTTAAGGTGCCTTTAATTTTTTCCATTCGTACTGTCATTTGGGGGGACCAATTTGGATGGAAAAAATTACTATTAGGCCACTCACATCAGTTAACTCAGCCTTAAATTTTAAGTATGCCATGTCAACTTTTTCACCCTTTAACTTAACTCAGCTTTAACCCACACAACAATAACTCAGCTTTAACACACCTTAACTCAACTTTACACATAAATTTTCAAATTCAACCCCTAACTTATAAATTCATTCATTTTTTTAAAAACAACACATTTATTAAAACATAACATTACATTCAAACATAACACACTTAAAAAAAACTTACAACGAAATTAAAGAAATAAATAAAAATAACGACGAAATTAAAAATTACATCATAAAAATAAAGACAATCCTAAATCTACTGTGGAAACTGCCCGAGCTTGTATTTTGCCACAATGCGAGCTTTTTCTTGGTTGATATACCACACCACCTCTGGAGGTTGCCTTTCGGTAGATTCCTTCAAAAACTTTATTTCCTCTAGCCTTGTTATCGCCTCCTCTTTTTCTTTTGTTGCCCGATACGCAGCTTCGGCCAATTCCCTTTTGTGACGATACTCGACTGTCATATTCTCCACGAATTGCACTGACGACATACTTCCTCCCGTACTCGCTCCCGTGCTCGTTCCTCCCGTGCTCTCGGATCGAGCTTTCTTTGCAGCACGCCTTCCCATTGGCCTTGGTTGTTCATCATGACCAAACAACGTCTCATTTGTTTGGCTTGGTGGTTCATCGCCGGTTAAATCAATTCCCTCCGGCGTGTCCCACTTCACATGACCCCGTAAAACCTCCCAAGCCTCCTCGTTGCTAAAAGGAGCGGTTCTGTGCTCGTCCCGGTACATTTCTCGGGCACGTTTCAGGATATCAATTTCACTTTCGCCACTTCTTTCTTGGCGTTGGGAACGTTTGTAGTACGCGTTGAACTTTGAGCAATCACGGTTCAACGTTCTCCACTTACTTTGGAGCATATCCTTGTTTCTTGGTTGGTAATTGACTCTGTTAAACTCCTTCTGCACGCGTTGCCAAAACGTATCCCTGCTTTGACTTCGACCCACATGTGCGTCTTCCGACTCTGCAACATAACACTGAGCAAGCACTTTTTCCTCTAGTGGGTTCCAACGTTTGGTCTTGTTGGCAACGGGTTCTTCTTCATCATCCTCCAAAGGTTCGGGGTTTTTTGATTTTCTCGCCTTTCGTTTGGTACGCCCGAACTTGTTTTTCTTTGGAGGAGACGTTGGAGTCTTGGGAACTTCATTGGTTGCGGTTTGAGATTGTTGTGAATGTTGGGAGAAGTTGAGATCGGAGAAATTTTGGGTGTTTAGATTAGATTGATTTTCGTAATAGAGCATTTGTTGATGTTGTTGGTAAAGTTCTTCTTCCGACAAGCCAAGTGGGTTCGGGATTGAAGATGAGTCGGCGTTCGGGTTAGAAGATAAGCCGACATTGGGGTTATTATACCCGGAGCTTAAGAGATCTACGAACGATTCGTTCCCGTCATCGTTAAGGTTGAATCGAGACATTTTTTTTCGGTTGAAGGTTGAAAAGATAGTGTAAATATGTAGTGTATTGAGTTGTGGAAGTGTGAAAAAAAATATGTTGTGAAATTGTTATTTATAGGGGATTGAAAATGGTTTTGAATTTTTTTTTTTTTTTTTTTACTAAACCCCGCTTCATTCCAACGGCTAGAAATTTTAGGGGGCAAAAGTGCAACAAATGAAACTTCCAACGGTAAGAAATAGGGGGCGGAAGTGATTTTTTTTTTTTTTTTTTGGCAAAAGGTACCCTTAACGCTGCGTTAGGGTGCTAACGCAGCCCTTAACGCAGCGTTAACGCCCCACACAATTATCGCTTAACGCCCCTTAACGCGAGTTAACGCAGCATTTTTGGTCCTTTAACGTGCTGCTAACGCGATCGATGTGAATGGTCTTACTAGTAGCATCACCAAGTACATGATGTTGCAACTATTTAAAGCACGTGTAAACATTTGTTTTTCTCTGATCAAGATAGTTGTAACTTTTAAGCACACACGTATGCACCCTATACGCATTTTATGCAGTGAAATGCTACATTAGTAATGTTTGACTTACGATGGAAAAACTTATGTTTGATGTATATATGTATATAATAAAACTGATGTACAGGCTTTACATTCATCTTCAACTTATAAATTTAAAAAGAGAAAATAAAACATATCAATTAAAAATCTCAATAACCAACTAAATAAACTACCAAAATAACTCACAAATCTTTAGTAGTCTTCTTCTACTCCCCCCCCAATAAATTACACCATCAAAACAATTACCGCTTAAATTAATCACCCGCGTAACCATTCAAACACTTCCTGCCAAATTTCACTCCAAATATATATACACTTCCCAACTCATTATCTTCCAAAAACTTAACCAAAACCCTTCAATCTCAATACCAATAATCAAAAGCAATGGATTCATCATCCCCAATTGTTCTCGAAGACGACACAATTTTCAATCACAACACACCCGGTTGGCTGTCCAAAAATTAGTTATGAATTAGCAAAAATTGTTAAAATTTGTGGTGTATAAACTTTATGAAACATAAATTTACCTCGGATAGATCATATAGTGATGCGTGGTTTTGCGACCTTACAACAGGTTTTACCTCTTGAGGGATCTCAAGAGGCTTGCAATCCCCACCAGGCAGTGTACCTGACCGATGTAGTATAGTGAAGTGGCAAGTACCGGGGGATTGATCGTTCTCTAGGGGAATAGTGTCATTAGGATTGAAAAAACTACTCTAATAGGTCCAAGGGTGAGGGAAGATTCTTTTTGTATTTTTATAATTTTATGAAAGCAAGTAAAATCTCGGGTTTGAAGGAGTGGGCGGAATTAGTTGCTAGTCAACTAACCCAAATAACTACAAATGCAAATAAAATAAAATAACTGAAAATGAAAAGGTTGTGAAACTTATATGGGGAGAAATGTGTTTACTTAGATTTCCTTACTCCCTAACTATCTTTTACCGGTTGATTAGTGTGTATTAATTGCGTGGATGACGGGTGTATTCCTTAATACCAATCGTGGGGTGGCGTACGTACTTCCCCAACTCTACAAGCTCCTACTTCACTCCTATGTCGAGCCGGCTAAGAAGCTCCTAACATGGGATCACTAGAATTCGCTCATGCATTAAATACAACCATAAAAACCTAGTACGCATTGGTTCATGTTTCTTAAGACGTTCAAGCAAGTTACCGTATAGGAGGTTAGCCAGTTTTCTTAAGCCTAACATCGATAAACAATCACCCAATACAATTAATAACACACTAACAACTAATAATCAATAGTTAGGTTTCATTAGATCTAAGCAAACACAAGATAAATCTAGCCTAGCATGTTAATTAAAAGACAAGAACAAGATATAATCAAACAACACATAGACATATTGAATGATTAAATGATAACTTATCTTCAATTAAACATGGGAGATCCAAGGGTATAAAAACCCTTAAAAATCGCAGAAATTCGTCTTAGGGTTTCTCCTCACAAAGTTGCACACTAATGACTAAAAATTGCAAAACTATATATAGAACTTAGTAGCTGACGGCGTCACGTTATAGATCTTGACGCCGTCACCTCGCCGTGGCTAGGGTTCCCGGATGGTCTTCCTGACGCCGTCCCTCTTTAATCCTCCAAAATCCGCTCTGGCCTATCAAAGCTTGACGACCTTCTTGACGCCGTCCCCCTTTAATCTTCCAAAATTTCTCTGGCTTATCAAGGGATGACGGCGTCACAATAGAGCTTGACGCCGTCACATGTACTTTCCAGCATATTTTTGAGACTTTGTCGTTTTCTTCACTTTTATGCTCCAAAAACGTCCAAAATGCTTCCTTTTCCAGATTTCTTCTCCAAAGTACCTAAAATGACAAAAGGAACGATTTAGGGCAATATTTGATCAAATAAATACGATTTAGGGCTTAAATGACCCCCTAAAAGCGGTACACTTTTCGCTTCATCAAATACCCTTACACTTGAGATTTGCTTGTCCTCAAGCAAATGCGCTTTTATTCTAATCAAAATACAAGTTAGGGGTCATTTAATGCTAATATAAAAGTAATTACAACAAATAGTCGTTCCACTTTAATCATAATAAGCACGGAGATTACAAACTAGCACCTCACAAGTAGTGTTTAGATACTCACATCTCTCAGGTGTCATAAAAGTATATCTCATAAATGAAAACGGATAATATCTCTCACTACCTGTCATAGCAAATAGATTACCATAGGCTTGGGAAAGGATCAAAAACCTCATCCACTAGGCGTAAGCACCTAAGATAAACTATCAAAGAGGGCTTTTAAACGGGTTATAACGTTAGGTGTAGGGATATGATAAACACGGATTTGTTGGATAAGGGATATTTTACTGGTGGCGAGTTAAAGATCTTGATTAATTACATGTACAATATGGCGTTGCTAAGCCAAGACTAGACTCGACTTAAGCTAAGAACAAAATAACAAAAACATAAAGTAAACATAAAATGAAACGGGATGGTAGTCCGTATGTTTTTTCTACTTTTCTTTTTATCATTTTTTTGTATTTTTCTTGAATTTTTTTTTTTTTTTTTTTTTTTTTTTTTTTTTTTTCATACACTCTTGCCCTACCATCCAAAATAATACATCATAGGGGCGTTGCATTCCCCTTACACTTGAACTTTTACATAACTTCACAAATAACTATTCTAATGACTCGAATTAAGATAATCGAAACACTTGGAGTACTTTTAAAATATTTAGCACATATGGGGGTAATAATGTTGTTCTTCCCCATTACTCCATTACACTAGTACTTTACCCATGAGTCCCAATCGTCCCAAAACAATATGTACAAGGATATGACTCGACTTAGCAACCATGTAATCAATTAGATAATTAACTAAGGGTTTAAACAAATGTTGTCACAATAATGCACTTAAAGGTGAGTGCACACAAGGTAGGCTAAGGCGATTTGGGTGTACATTTAAGTGGGGTGTAACAAATTCTTCCTTTAAGTAAAATGCTTAAAGGTCAAAACGAAAAGATAGGCTCTGAGGGGTGTACTAGGGGTATCGTGTACCAAAAATGGGTACAACGCAAAGGGTGTGGGAGAATTACTTGACCAATGTAGCCAAAGTAATTATAACAAAAACACAGGTGTAAAACAATGGGTTAATCCTAATGCCTCTTATCATGTAGTAAATCTAACTACACGAATGTAGTCTCACTTGTGGCCTCGGAATGGTTCTAACGCAAGTTCTAGAATCTAAGTGCTACCGGTACACACATCATAGCATAAATGCTTTTCCTACCAATTCTAGGGGCGAACCTCACATATTTGGGGTGGAAAATTTTTTAGTGGTACGGTTTTTGTGCTAGTCATATAACTCCTATCCATGAGACGCTCATTAAGATCAAAGTTTCACTCCTATATGTTGTAAAAAAATTTAAATTTGGCACTAAAATTGCCCTAACAGGTATTTATCTCAGTTTTATTACACATTTACCATTAAACAAACAAAAATCAAGCGTAATAGCATTCTCTAAAGTATCGTACTTTACCCCCCTTACACTTAAGATGAACATTGTCCCCAATGTTCAAATAACAAGATGTAAAAGTAACAAGGTAAAAGAATGAAATCAAATACTCCCCTGATTCGTTCGGTAGATAAAGAGGTAACATGGTTAGATCTTCTTCCAAGAGAATGTAGAAGCTCCAAGACTAAAGCATCGCCAAAAGCTTGATTCCACATACATCTCCTTGTCCAAAATAACCTGTTAAACCTGAGAAAACAAACACGAAAACCTGCATAATATTGGCGGGATAAATTCTATATAAGGATATAATGCTTGTGGAATGATAATTTTGCAGATTCCTGGAGTTTATAAGTTAGAGATTTAATAAAAAACTTTTTATGAAAACAAAACTTTCAAAAATTTCAGAAAACTAAAACCTGACGCCGTCAGGTTGTAAGGCCTGACGCCGTCAGAAATGATCTGACAGAATTCTCATGTTAAGTTTCCGGAAAATTTCTGGAAAAACCTATACCTTACTTCCTGGAAATCCTGCAAAATCTCATTATGACTCGATACAAGCATTTGACTCAAACAAATACTAATATGTATGTTAATTTAATATTATTACGATTCATGTTCATTTGTTCTAATAAACCGATTTGGATTTCCCTTACACTTATCTTTTGCAAAATACCTTTATATGTAGTTAAGACGAAGTTAAAAACAAGATAAAGCATTTTCACAATTTAGTTTTGAACATGAATCAATAATAATAAAAATTAAACACACATACGGAAGCAAATAAAATCAAACAAACAAATAAATAAACACACAAAGCAAATAAAGCTTGGGTTGCCTCCCAAGAAGCGCTTTTCTTTATTAACGAGTCTTGTAGCTAGACTCAAAGTCCCCGTACATTACGTGACTCCATCATTGGTCACGGTTCCTAGGCCATTCTCCTTTGATTCTCTATCAGAATCACTTTCATTTCGGGTCCTCGAGATCAAAAGGATTGTTTTGGTATTTAGAACTAAGCTCCTTATCATGCTTAAAGAATCCACTTGACAGGTCAAAAGTATCCTTACATCCCCTTCTCACATCATCATCACATAACACGAGTTGGGAACTTAACCCATCGAGCCCTCCATAATCAATCTCCTTGAATTCTCTCATCTTGTAAGGCGTTTGGTATGAGATTTCCCTAATCCCATCTGTGAAAGTCATGATCCCATTGAGCTCGTCCACAACCAAGCTTGTGGCCTTGCAAAAAGGTGCCCCAAAAACAACTTGTGATAACCTGGGATCGATGTACTTTTCGATATTATCGACGATAGCGAAGCTCATAGTGAATGTCATATTTCCTACAAACACCTGTACATCATCATCTATGTCAATGTCATCCTTCCCTTTATGAATCATTCCCCATCTGCAAATGTTGTTATAATGAAACAAGGACATCACATTTTTGGGTAAACATGTGTCAATGTAAACATTATAAAAATGCTTGTGACCAATCATGCAAGGTATTTTGAGATTATTCGGATCACGTCGCTTAATTCGGCCAGGCCTTCTACCGTAGCCCCCATGTGTTGCAAATTGCTGATGGTCGATACTCGTACACTTCTTCACAGCCATCCCGAAAAATCACTTTCCTGACACCATCGGTAAATAATGCACTACGATCATCCTCATCGAGTATTACTCCCGTTGCTTTTATGAATGGTTTGCCTAGAACAAGGCTAGTTAAGGATGGGTTGATGATAGAGTTCATGTTATTAAATACAGTTAGCTCGATATGAAAGAGGAACTTTTCTATCACAATTGGTACCCTTCTTATTACCCCGATGATATTAAACAATTCATATTTGACCTGTTTGGTGAAGGATTCGTTATATAGAGAAAGGGATATTGCACTCATAGAAGAGTTGGGGTTTATGTAGGCATCTTTTATAAACTTTTTCCTAGTGGTGCAAGATATCTTAAAGACTCTGGGAGCGCCATCCTCTATTCTCTCTCCAAATCCCATAGGCAACTTTGCTGTGCCCCTCTCAAGTTCCTCCACCAAGGGGCGGTTTAGCAGTCCTAGGAGCCCATGAGGCATTTCGGATTTCTCTTCCGAGCCCTCCTCATCACTCACCTCTCTTGTACTCGAGTTCTTTGGTGAGTCTAGATAGTCGCCGGGCGCCTCGGGGTTCTTTTCGGGAACTTCACCCTCCATTTCATTGTCCACGTTCTCGGTTGATTGTTGGTCCAGATTGGGTTTAGGAACAGGTATTGTTGTAATGGTGTTCACGAAGTGGAGTGGTTTCGAAGGGGTATGAGTATCTCCAGTTTCTTTTCCGTTTTGTGATATGTGTTTGAAGAGTTTACTAGGGTGCTTGATTTTTACAGGAGGGGGTGTTTGGTGAGTCACCGTGACAGATTTGATCTCATTAACTTGTGCCAACTCACAAGTTGACCTGCCAGCAATGCGATCATTGATAACCTTTAACAGGTTATCAACCTTGTTGTTCATATCAACTTGCTGTTGTCTGAATTGATTCTCAAGTTTGGAGAGCTGTGTTTCTTGAGAGAGAATGAATTTTTGCAGTGATTCCTCGCGATTTTGTTGTTTATGCGTATGCTGATGAGGATAATGTTCAGACCAGGTGAGTGGGGGAGAGTCATTGAATGATACGCTTCGAGTTTGGTTCCAACTAAAATTTGGCTTACTCTTCCATGCCTCATACCTATCTTCGGAATTCTTGGGTCCATAATTAGTGGTGAGCCACTTATCTCCCGCCTTATCGATTCGCGAGGATGCGAATTCTTGGAAAGCCTGTTTGGGGAGTTCCATGCAATCATGAGTGTCGTGGGGACCACTACATAATTTACACGAAGAAGTGATTTTGTTTACTTGGCCTGAAGGTTTAGGAGCCTCGTAGGATTTCATAAGATACTTGACTTGGTCTTCAAGTTCTATGATCCTACGGTCGGAAGTGCTTGGATTGTTCGAAGGCAAAGATATTGCCTTGACCGTTTTATTCAAATCACGGGGATTACTCCAACTTTCGTTGTCATAAAGAGCAAGATCTTCTAGGAGAGCCCATGATTGTTCCGCACTTAGATCACGTAGCTTACCACCGGCCGATTGGTCAATGGTTTGCCTCGTGGAGAGATTGATATGGTCATAGAAGATTTGGACTTGGAGCCAAAGTTCTATGCCATGGTGAGGGACTTTTTGGAGTAAGTCCTTGAATCGAGTCCATGCCTCGTAGAGGGTTTCGCCTTGACGTTGTTGGAACATCAAGATATCATTCCTTAGCTTGGTAGTTCTTCCTGGTGGGAAAAACTGAGCGAGGAAACGAGTGGTGAGATCATCCCAAGAGGTGATGGATCCTACGGGTAGACGCTCTAGCCATTGACTAGCTTGGTCCCGCAGAGAGAATTGAAAGAGGCGCAGTCGGGTCGTCTCTCGAGTGGCAACATCAAGGTCTATAGAATCAACGATTTTGAGAAAGTCCTTGAGATGTTGATTAGGATCTTCGGAACGAAGTCCATGGAATGCGCATCCGCTTTGCACCAACCGGATGGTGTCGGATCGCAAGGGAGTGACATTGGCTCCTTGAGTGAGCTTAATGGTGTTTCGATAGCCATGGTGGCTAGGACGGGAGTAGTCTCCTAAGGTACGGGCTCTAGGAGGTGGATGTTGTTGTGGTGGTGGGTTGTTGGGATCAAGGATATTACCACCTTCCATGATGTTGGATGGTAATTGTTACGAACAAAGAAACAAAAAAAAAAGATAGACTAAAGAAAATCTAGAAAAATAAAATAAAAATCTCACTAGAAAGGAATCTAGTGAGTAGACCTAATAAAATAAAAATTCAACCTAAACAATAACTATTCCCCGGCAGCGGCGCCAAAAACTTGATGCGTGGTTTTGCGACCTTACAACTGGTTTTACCTCTTGAGGGATCTCAAGAGGCTTGCAATCCCCACCAGGCAGTGTACCTGACCGATGTAGTATAGTGAAGTGGCAAGTACCGGGGGATTGATCGTTCTCTAGGGGAATAGTGTCGTTAGGATTGAAAAAACTACTCTAATAGGTCTAAGGGTGAGGGAAGATTCTTTTTGTATTTTTATAATTTTATGAAAGCAAGTAAAATCTCGGGTTTGAAGGAGTGGGCGGAATTAGTTGCTAGTCAACTAACCCAAATAACTACAAATGCAAATAAAATAAAATAACTGAAAATGAAAAGGTTGTGAAACTTATATGGGGAGAAATGTGTTTACTTAGATTTCCTTACTCCCTAACTATCTTTTACCGGTTGATTAGTGTGTATTAATTGCGTGGATGACGGGTGTATTCCTTAATACCAATCGTGGGTGGCGTACGTACTTCCCCAACTCTACAAGCTCCTACTTCACTCCTATGTCGAGCCGGCTAAGAAGCTCCTAACATGGGATCACTAGAATTCGCTCATGCATTAAATACAACCATAAAAACCTAGTACGCATTGGTTCATGTTTCTTAAGACGTTCAAGCAAGTTACCGTATAGGAGGTTAGCCAGTTTTCTTAAGCCTAACATCGATAAACAATCACCCAATACAATTAATAACACACTAACAACTAATAATCAATAGTTAGGTTTCATTAGATCTAAGCAAACACAAGATAAATCTAGCCTAGCATGTTAATTAAAAGATAAGAACAAGATATAATCAAACAACACATAGACATATTGAATGATTAAATGATAACTTATCTTCAATTAAACATGGGAGATCCAAGGGTATAAAAATCCTTAAAAATGGCAAAAATTCGTCTTAGGGTTTCTCCTCACAAAGTTGCACACTAATGACTAAAAATTGCAAAACTATATATAGAACTTAGTGGCTGACGGCGTCACGTTATAGATCTTGACGCCGTCACCTCGCCGTGGCTAGGGTTCCCGGATGGTCTTCCTGACGCCGTCCCTCTTTAATCCTCCAAAATCCGCTCTGGCCTATCAAGGCTTGACGACCTTCTTGACGCCGTCCCCCTTTAATCTTCCAAAATTTCTCTGGCTTATCAAGGGATGACGGCGTCACAATAGAGTTTGACGCCGTCACATGTACTTTCTAGCATATTTTTGAGACTTTGTCGTTTTCTTCACTTTTATGCTCCAAAAACGTCCAAAATGCTTCCTTTTCCAGATTTCTTCTCCAAAGTACCTAAAATGACAAAAGGAACGATTTAGGGCAATATTTGATCAAATAAATACGATTTAGGGCTTAAATGACCCCCTAAAAGCGGTACACTTTTCGCTTCATCATATAGTTCATCAATTGTCTTTAACGAGAATTGGGAATAGTAATCTTCTGGATTTCTAACGATAGTGTTTGATGATAACTCAACTTTACAGTTTTCAGTTGATGAAACATTTGTAGATTCAAACCTATTAAAAAGAATAGATTAGTATAAATATTAGTAACAACAAAAAATAAAAATATATATAGAAAATTTTCGTTTCTTATATTCTTACATGTCTCTGAAAGCTTTTATATGCGGATTATCTTCATTAATAAGCAACTTGGACCCAGCAAAACAGTTAGAAACTTGGGTTACACCTGTATATAAAATAGTATATTCAGTTTTTATACACTTTTATATATATCAAAGGTTATCGAATTAAAAAAAAAAAAAAAAAAAAAAAAAAAAAAAAAAAAAAAACACTTACTATTCCATATAGTTTGTCGTGCCATTTTGATAAGAACAATGATTGGTTCTGCTGAGCTTTCATGATTCTTGATATATTGATGGAGTTTTTTAGCAAGGTCATTCCATAAGATACATGGAATCGTTGTTCCACTGTATAAATAAAGAATATATACATATGGTTAATAGATATTAGATTAATCTATATTCATAATACTAATAAATACTTACGTTACATCTTGGAGTTGAAATTCAAGTATGTGCTTAGGTGCATTATTTGGATTCAAAACGGTGATGTCTTTATTCTGTATCAAACGTCCAATAACATCTGTATTATAATACAAAAGACAATATTAGCATATAATGTAGTTAAATATTGGCTATTTGTATATGTTTACATGTACTTTTAATCAAATAACTTACCAAACGAATAACTTTGATCTATCCTTGCATCCAAGAAGTCTTTAAACGATATAAATTCCATTACATCATCATTGCAAATGAATTCAGAGCAATTACGCACATTTGTTTTTTTTATAGAAGTGAATTTTGAAGTCATGTTTTGATAATTCGGTAGAATCAACATTCCTTTTAACATTAAGGTTCGATATTATGAGATAATTATTCTCTTTTAAAAGAGTATCAAAATCACAGACTACAGAACTGTTAATTGTAGCATGAATCTTGGTGCCCTAAGATTAAAAATACAGCTAACATTATTATAAAGCTATAAGCGTATAATGCTAAGTAAATAAATAGTTACAGCTAAATATAATAAAATTACCTGCTCATCCATTAGGATCATATCCATGCCTGCTAGCTTTGATGGATTGTTGTTATAATATTGATTCCAAAGAGAGACTATCTTAACTTTTATATTTGCTTTACCTTTGTCTGGGGTGATTTCTTGAAGAGGTGTGATTTTCATTGTCATACTACAAACAATAGTAGATTTGATGCTTTTAGTGACAAACATAAACTAATCTACAACTACTCTAATATTAACATAAACTAATCTACATCTACTCTAATAACATAGTACAATAATTCCACATCCGTAGATCATACTAATATAAACCAATCTCAGGACCTATAAAACATAAACATAACCACAATGACACAAGTATTTTTAAAACCATCAGCAAACAAACTTTTAGAAACCTTATGTTAATACAAATATCGTCCCAAAAACGTTATTTATATTTTACGATCTTTACTTAGTTTTGTTAATAACAAATACAAGGTATATCTTTTATCAAATCATAAATACAAGTTAAAGTCTTTTTAGAACACATTTACATTTCACAAGATCACTAGAATTTATATTTTATACATTTACATGTTTATTTCCTAAAATGGAAACTTTATTTTTCAAAAGTTAGGATGACATCATGGCATGCATCATATACACAATCTTGGTAAGATTTTGTGATATTTTGTTTAGATCTTCAAGCCAAAGAGTTGACATTTGAAGATATGGCAAGATTTGGAAAGATTTGAAGATCTCTTAGCTGGTCTGACACGGCGGATCCAAATGGATACAAAGACGGATCCAAATTTAGGGATCCGCCGGATCCGCCGCCTGTTGCTCATCTTTGCCTATAAATAGCAAGCTGATCATTTGGCCATTCTCATCACTTACATAGCATAAAATATATATTCTTTCATTTGCATATCACTAACCCATATTATTTCATTCCTAGTGATCTTCCTTTTGTAGCAAAAGAGATCAAGCATTGACAAGCTTCAACATTCTGTTGCAAGACTTGATAGTTACCTACTGTGTAACTTATTAGAGTTTAGGCATCATAGTTGCATCTTTTATTCAGTAGAATCCGGTTAGTGTTGTAGTCCTCAAAACACATAGAGTGAACGGGAGTGGTTGTACCCTTGTAAAGAACTCGACATCTAGCTTAGTGTCGGTAATCATTTAGGCAACGTCAGGTTGGTTCTTCCTTAAACAAGAACCCGGTATTTAGCTTTGTACCGAAAAAAGGTGTAAGCGACGTGTATTAATGTTTTCTCCGCCGAGAAGGGAGTTTGTTTCTTAGTGAAGAAAAACTCTCAAGTTAGAGGCTCGAGAAGTGGAGTAGGGCAAGGAAAAGAGTCCTTGTAGCCGAACCACTATAAATATCCGTTGTCACACCCCCAGAATCGGGTCCAGCGGAAGCTTACATGTCGCTGGGGTGCAACTCAATTGGTATCACAACACAAGTACAAAGAACGGTTTTCATCACAATCATTTAGAATATATTTGAGAAGTCAAAATTGTTAAATTTACATTATGAAAAGTGGTGCGGAAATAGGCCCTTAAAATAAGTTAAACGGTCCCCAAATGAATATCAGAGTCTTCTATGACCATGTCATGCCCTGCCAAAAGCCTCCTGTAGCGTACTATTGCTTATACCTGAAAATACATGCTAAAAGTGTCAACACGAGGTTGGTGAGTTCATAGAGTTTATTGAAAAATGTAAAGCGTTTGAGTGAAGATTTCTCAGCAAAGGCATTTGTTGATATAAATAATGCCTAAAAAACATTATCAATACTTATTCATATCTCTATGTTTTGATGATCACAAAATGTAAACTCATCAAACATAAACTTATTAAGTAAACAAGTATTTAGTTGGAAATATTCATTTCTACAACTTAATCACTTAAGGTATGAATGAACAAATACTTAATGAATTATATGATCAAAGGAACATTTTCTTAATCACTAGATTTTTTATAAAATGTCAAAAACATTTTATATCTTTTAGAAAAACATTTTTGGTAATAAATAAAAAGGTTTAATCCATTATAAATTTATGAATTCAAATTTTCAACCAAAAATGGCAAAAATGTTACAGAAAAAACTTTCCCACAAAAAGACAAAACTGGGCAACGGTCTTGAGGGGCGGCCCCCTTAAGCCGCCCCCTATTTAAGGGGACCGCCCCGCTCCTCCAGCTGTCCAGTTTTTGCCTATAAATACTGGTTTTCTCCTGGACTTTTTCTCACCTTTTGCACCCCAAACCTTCTGTTCTAATTCTCTTCTTATCCTTCCAAATCCTTTCTAAATCCTTTGATAATATATTCTTAAGCATTGGTTTCCAAGTGATCCAAGCTTCCATCATCCAAGTGCAAAAGAAGAATACTTCTATCAAACAAGACTAGAAGTATTACAACTTAGTATCATCTTGTTACTTAAGTTGTTAGTTTAGTAAACTTTGTAAATCATTCATTCATTTGTACAAGTTGTGTATATTTGTTAGATATGTGTGAGCATAGTTGGTTAGGCTAGATTAGTGTGTAAGTAGTGAAGTTGTGAAGAAGTTAAGGTGTGTAAGTAGTGAAGGCGTGAAGAAGTAGAAGAGTATATAAGTAGTGCTAGGTTGTGAAGAAGTTGTGAAGCCGTAGTGAAGTTGTGAAGAAGTTAAGGTGTGTAAGTAGTGAAGGCGTGAAGAAGTCGTGAAGAAGGTGTGAAGCCGTCGTGAAGAAGTTGTGAAGCCGGTGTGAAGAAGTTGTGAATAAGTTGTGTAGAAGTTGTGAGATTGGTTCTAGCTACGATTAGAACTCGACATTTAGCTTTGTGTCGTTAAACCGGTGTAAGCGAAAGTTGTGTAAGGTTTTCTCCGCCATAAGGGAGCTTGTTGACATAGTGAAGAAAACTCTCGAGTTAGGTGCTCGGGGAGTGGAGTAGGGCAAGGAAGGTGTCCTTGTAGCCGAACCACTATAAATCCTTTGTCTCGCGGTTAGATCTTTCCATCTTTATCTTTCATTTCATTTCATTACTTTACTTGCATTGCTAATTTAGATTTACTTATATTTGTTCATATTGTTCAAGAGTTGAGTTCACATAAATTCGAATCTAAATTTTTAAAAGTAAACAAAGTTTTCATAATAAAATTAAAAAGACGTAAAACTATTCAACCCCCCATTCTAGTTTTCCACAATTAGTATCAAGAGCCACGTCAAACAAGATTTTTAAAATAAACTGTATTTTAAAACTTGAATCGATCTATGGAATCGGAAAAATATTTAGAAGGGCAATCTATGCAAAGACCACCGCTATTTGAAAGTAATGGTTTTCTTTATTTGAAAAATAGATTCGAAACTTATGTGAAATCAAAAGATCTTGATCTTTGGCATGTTATTACCTATGGGGATTTTCCCCCTATTCAAAATAATCCTTTAACTAAAATAAATGAAATTATACCTTTTGAAAAATAAAGTGATGATTTAAAAAGAAAACTTGCTAAAAATAATGAGGCAAAAATGGTTATTTATAATGCGTTACCACGTAAAGAATACGAAATGATCTTTATGTGTGAAACCGCAAAAGAAATTTGGAACTCCTTACTAATAACTCACCAAGGTAATAGTCAAGTCAAAGATAATAAAATAGATCTTCTTGTTCAACAATATGAACAATTTACGATTCCGGAAGAGGAATCAATAGATAATGCTTTTGCTAGGTTTAACACTATCATTACAAGTTTAAAAGCACTTGATGAGAGTTTTTCTAGTAGGAATTTTGTTAGGAAATTTCTTAGGGCTCTTAATCCAAAATGGCGGGCTAAAGTTACGGCGATTGAAGAATCGAATAACTTGTCAACTCTTCAACTTGACGAGTTGATCGGCAACTTGAAAGTCTACGAAGCAATAATAAAGAAAGACTCCGAGATGGTCAAAGGAAAAAGAGAGCAAAGCAAGTCAATTGCATTGAAAGCTAGGAAGGAATCTAGTGAAGAGGATAGCTCAACCTCCGAAAGTAATGACGAAGAATATGCAATGGCCGTAAGAGAGTTCAAAAAATTTCTAAAGAGACGAGGAAGATTCACAAGACAACCACGAGATGAAAGAAGATCGCTTCAAAGAAATAGGAATGATAACTACGGGAAAAGAAAGTGCTTTAGATGTGGAAGCCCAAACCATCTCATTGGCGAATGTCCAAAGCCACCGGGTCATGGTTACCAAAGCGCCTTTGTTAGCGGAGCATGGAGTGATAGCGACAAAGACGAAACGGACAAAGCAAACGACGAAAAATGTCTTATGGCAAAGACATCAAATGAGGTACTTTTCAAAACCGAATACTTTAGTGACAAAAATCAATCATTAGACGAAAAAGACCTAGATAATGAATATAATAGGTTATGCAAATTAGGTCAAAAAGTCATAGATAAAAATAAATCACTAAAACATATTAATAATCGATTAGAAAATGAAGTACTTGAATTAAAAATTAAACTACAACATTTAGAAAAAGGAAAAGAAGTTTTTATAGAATGTAAAACATGTCTAGAGGTCAAAAATGAAAACGAAAAACTTAAAGATGAAATTTCCAAACTTGACAAGTTTAAAAATAGTAGTAACTCACTTAAGAAAATAATAAGTGTTCAAGGAACTTCAGGAGATAAAACCGGTCTAGGATTCAACTCAAATAATGTTTCAACTAGTGAAAATAAAAATGTAAAGTTTAAATGTCAATCTAGTAAACAAAAACCATTAGAGTCGAAACCTAAGTATATACTTATAAAAGATAGAAAAATACCCATTGCGAGTGATGAGGATGTAAAAAGTTTTTATAAACCATCATAGAAAGCCAAAACCGGATTTTCTAAACCGAAATTAAGATCTAAAACTCCACCACCAATTAGACCAAATAATCCTCATCCTCGGTCTAAAACCCCTCAACCTAGAAGAAATCAAAGTAGACAAAACTTTCCTAATAATAATAATCACCCAATGTGGAATTATTCACTTCAACCAAGTTTCAACCCTTGGGGAATACCTTCACCATACATGCAAATGCAAACCATGTTTGGTTCAAATAATTTTGGACAAATGGGACAATGGGGACCAAGTGGCTAAATCGTCACTCATTGAATGATTCGGAAACTCATCTATGGTTGGCTTCCATAAGTCAATATGACACCTTGAAGCGTTTGAAGAATAATCTACTGAAGACTAAAAGGTACGCTTTCCTTTTAAGTTTATTGCTATAATATATGCTTAGATTAATGACTAGTTATTTCATGCCTATTTAGCTCATAATGCCTAGTTATATATATATATACACATAATAGCTTATATGAATCTACTTAGAACCTAGAATTACTTATTCTTTTCCCTTTGGCCCTCTTAAGCTATAACGTTTAAAATGGAAATCTTCTATGTCCACTATTAGAAAACTCATGGTGATGAAGTGAAATGAGTTAAGTGGATTAATCATTAACATAGAAGTAAGATTAGATTTCTCGTGTTAGAAAACTATGGATGAAACAAGCTCTCGTAGACTATGGCATCAAGTTAGATAAGTGTGCGACAACAAAGGAGCTATAGATGTTAGGTTATACCCCATTCAACACTCTCGCATCAAACATATAGAAGTTCGTCATCACTTCCTTATGACCATAGGATTTGTAGAAAAGGGTAGCATGTGACAATAGCCTTAACCAATTCCCTTGAGCATGAGATTTTTTTTAACAACCATTTTTTTTCTAGTATTAATGGAATTTGTTGTCAAAAATCTAGTATCTTTAAAAATATACAAAAACTTCACATTTTGGAAAAATGATTTTTTTTGTTGACTATTTCACTTTTCTATTAACATGTTTTACTATCTCATTTTTCTTCTTTATCTATGTCCATAATTCTATTTTGATCAAAGTCAAAGATTGGGAATTTCTTTTTACCCATTTTTCATAAACACATTTTTGAAATAAAACCCAATCTATTTTATTTAAATAACTTTCACATCTACATAAAAACCCACTTTCAAACATTGTTGAATAATGCTAAAAAAAAATTTTTATCATGCATGGTGATCTCATATTTGTCATCTATATTTATGTACATGACATTTATAAGTGAACTAAGTCAAATCAAGCGGGCCATGGTTTGTCTATTAAGATTTTGTTTATAACAAGTCTAGAAGTCCATGCTATCTTAAGTTCCCATTTATTGCACATAGGCACACATTAGGATCCCTCAAATAGTTCATTAATCTTCCCACTTACATATAATTTAGAAAATACTTGGTGTAGTTTATTGTTTCCTAGTCCATATAAATTACTTGCTTGATGAGTATGTTTACATGCTAGATGAAATTACTTGTTTGCTTAATCTCTTTAATTAACATGTTTTGCATAGATATCTATTACATGCTTAATTGCCTCAAAGAGTTGGACTTGCTTGAAACTAAACCAAAAAACACAACCCTTTCTACAATTTTCTGCCAAAAACCCATTTCCAGTAATCTGGAAACCTACAGATGGGCGGCCCCCTTAAATCATAAGGCGGCCCCCTTAATGTTTAAGGGGACCGGCCCCTATTTAAGGGGACCGGCCATCTGATGGTCGAAAGTGCTGTCTCCTTTTCTAATTTTTAGCCCATTTCATCCTACACTTCCCAAAATTCACTTCCAATCCATCCAACAAATTTTATCCATTCCTTAATCCCATCAATCCTACACTATAATCACTCCCATACCTCATAATCTTCCATCATCTCATCATGCCATCTCCCATCAAACCAAAGCCAAAATCCTCAAGGTTAGCAAGGATAACCGAAAAACCCGTTTGGAGAAGAAAACCAAAACCCCGAAACAAGTCCATCACAACAAATGATGTGGCTAAACAACCAACACCTCCACCCACATTTGTTCTCAATTATACTCCCAATCCTCAAGCTCATTCCAATGAACCCTTTCACAAACCTCATCATAATAACCAACCATCCATCTTTACTCCCGAAAATACACCTTCATCTCACTCATATGATTCATATGAAGAGCATGATCAACCCCAAAACAACAATCCCAATCTCATTCACAACACCTCTCATCTTATTCAACATACCAATGAACCATCCAAAACACTCACCACTCTTGGAATATCCCCTTCTTCCATATCTCCATCCTCATCCACTCATAATTACTCAAGCTCACAAATGTCTCCACCACCAAGAGTATCACCACCACCTCCTACCAACTCACATGTTACTCCTATGTTACATGTTCAAACATCCATCCCAGATTACAACCATACTCAACCATCATCACCTTTCTAAACCACCCTCCAAAATTTACCTTCCTAAACCACACCATTCTTACACTATAAATAGCCCTTTTCCATCATTAGTGTTCATTCATCCATCATAACAACCACACTCCACCATCATCACCTTCTTCCAAACACTTGAAGTTCATTGAAGAACTTAAAGAAGCCCATGAGCTTTGTGCTCTTCTTGCCTTACACCTTGCTCAATTGGATCAACTCCCTTCTAGTCCTACTTCATCACAAAATAACCTCAACCTACACCTTCGTTCCAAACTACACATCTGAACCTTAAACCAACCTCATTGAAACCTTTCAAAACCTTCATCATATTGGTCAAACATCCAACTGCACACCCCAATTTCTTCCACTTCCACCAAATGACCAAATCTACATTCCCAACCAAATCCATGACCGTAGTGATCTCCTTGCTATGCACCTTGCAACAAGGGCCAACCTCCATCCTCCATCCTCACCCTACTCAAATTGCTCACCTCACCCTCACAATTTGAATCAAGTTGATAATTATGTCAACTATTGTCCTTGTTGTGTCCTTCTCCAAAAACAAATCATTGTCTTAAATAAACATTTCACTTGTATTGAGTATCTTCTTACTAGATCTCATCCAACATCTCCACTTGAGTGAAGATATTTCTTGGATCAAATATCTACTCACTCGTCCTCATCCTATTCCTTCTCTAAACCGATATAAAATCGTTAGATCCACTCCATCCGCTCCATTTCCCTCACCATTAAATAACTAAATACTATTCACATGCTTCCCGCTCCAAACTCTCCACCTCCAAACTCTTCACCTCCAAAAATATACCTCTATTAATCTAACATCCTTACCCTCACTCAACCAATTCCATTCCAAACACTCTACCATCAACCATCTAAGCATAACTGTATGCTTATTTTCCAAGCTTTCGTGTCGCAAGCAAGTCCGAAAGCTCTCTTTGGCAATTTAGGACCTTTTTCTTGTTATATGTTTCAAGCATACTAATTAATGTCTTCCTATATGTTCTTAATATTTGTTTGCCATGATTGTTGTCTGCCATGATTGTTGTTTTTATATTCCATATTTTGCTATGTATGCTTGTGCTTCTAATATTTTTCTTGCAAGTATTCCATATCTCGATTCTTTGGTGCCCTCAAACGAGGGGGAGCACACATCAAGGGGGAGTTTTCGCCCCGACAAATTTCGTATCTGAAATTTGTCGGCATAACCTTTTTGATTCTACAAAAAGGGGGAGAAGTGAATATAAACTCACTAAATACTGGTCCAAAAATAATGTTTTGGATTTAATGAGTTTAAGTTTTGTAATCATCAAAAAGGGGGAGATTGTTGATATAAATAATGCCTAAAAAACATTATCAATACTTATTCATATCTCTATGTTTTGATGATCACAAAATGTAAACTCATCAAACATAAACTTATTAAGTAAACAAGTATTTAGTTGGAAATATTCATTTCTACAACTTAATCACTTAAGGTATGAATGAACAAATGCTTAATGCATTATATGATCAAAGGAACATTTTCTTAATCACTAGATTTTTTATAAAATGTCAAAAATATTTTATATCTTTTAGAAAAATATTTTTGGTAATAAATAAAAAGGTTTAATCCATTATAAATTTATGAATTCAAATTTTTAACCAAAAATTGCAAAAATGTTCCAGAAAAACTTTCCCCACAAAAAGATAAAACTGGGCAACGGTCTTGAGGGGCGGCCCCCTTAATTATACAAGGCGGTCCCCTTAATTTTAAGGGGACCGCCCCGCTCCTCCAGCTGTCCAGTTTTTGCCTATAAATACTGGTTTTCCTCTGGACTTTTTCTCACCTTTTGCACCCCAAACTTCTGTTCTAATTCTCTTCTTATCCTTCCAAATCCTTTCTAAATCCTTTGATAATATATTCTTAAGCATTGGTTTCCAAGTGATCCAAGCTTCCATCATCCAAGTACAAAAGAAGAATATTTCTATCAAATAAGACTAGAAGTATTACAACTTAGTATCATCTTGTTACTTAAGTTGTTAGTTTAGTAAACTTTGTAAATCATTCATTCATTTATACAAGTTGTGTATATTTGTTAGATAGGTGTGAGCATAGTTGGTTAGGCTAGATTAGTGTGTAAGTAGTGAAGTTGTGAAGAATTTAAGGTGTGTAAGTAGTGAAGGCGTGAAGAAGTAGAATAGTATATAAGTAGTGCTAGGTTGTGAAGAAGTTGTGAAGCCGTAGTGAAGTTGTGAAGAAGTTAAGGTGTGTAAGTAGTGAAGGCGTGAAGAAGTCGTGATAAAGGTGTGAAGCCGTCGTGAAGAAGTTGTGAAGCCGGTGTGAAGAAGTTGTGAAGAAGTTGTGTAGAAGTTGAGAGATTGGTTCTAGCTACGATTAGAACTCGACATTTAGTTTTGTGTCGTTAAACCGGTGTAGGCGAAAGTTGTGTAAGGTTTTCTCCGCCATAAGGGAGCTTGTTGACATAGTGAAGAAAACTCTCGAGTTATGTGCTCGGGGAGTGGAGTAGGGCAAGGAAGGTGTCCTTGTAACCGAACCACTATAAATCCTTTGTCTCGCGGTTAGATCTTTCCATCTTTATCTTTCATTTCATTTCATTACTTTACTTGCATTGCTAATTTAGATTTACTTATATTTGTTCATATTGTTCAAGAGTTGAGTTCACATAAATTCGAATCTAAATTTTTAAAAGTAAACAAAGTTTTCATAATAAAATTAAAAAGACGTAAAACTATTCAACCCCCGTTCTAGTTTTCCACAGCATTGTAAATCCACTCAGTCCCAACTCCGGCCCATACAAGACTTGCAACCTATGTGTTTACAACCCACTGCCAAAATGATTTGGTTTATGTAAACAAAAGTAATATAAGGAAAGCAAAATTTAATGTTAAATATGACAATATCGCCATGACAATGACGTCATATGATAATTCTGACAATGACGCCATATAAACAATTCTAACAATGTCGCCATATAAATAAATATAACAATGTTGCCACGACAATGTCGCCATATAAATAAATCTAACAATGTCGCCATATGAACAATTAATAATGTTTAAGAGACAAGTCACATTACAAATAAAACAAGCATGGTGTTTAGTTGTAAAACGAACAGTGAGTTTAAATGTAAAACGAGCATAAAGTTTAATGAAAAACGAGCATGTATTCTCCTTCAAAAACAGTTACAAAACAAGTAAAAGTAGGGGCTATGAAACTCATCTGGTGCGATAGCTAAAATGACAAAAGTGGATATACTGAAATGAGACACGATCTCTAACCGCAACCTAATATGAATGATAGGATCTAATGTAAGCAATGAAATGATGCTACACATGCAAATACGTATGTTAACTATACCACTCGTTAGTTTTGAAAATAATGTTTATCGTCGAAAAATACATTTTTGATGTCTCGTTAAGTTAATAAACACTTTTCATTACTTGTGAAAATACGCCCAAATGGCCTCGCAAAGCTAGTCGCGAAATATTGTATGTTAAGTGTTAAAACATATGCTTGTCGTTTTTAGGAACCTTATAACAATATTTTGAAGTCGTATTCTTTAACTTTTGGTCATACGTGTCTCGTTTAATAAGGAAAATGGCTCCCAATATAGTGTCTTGTAAAAATAATTGTTTTTACACTTAGAATTATTTTTCATGTAAGTGCTGTCAAAATATATATGGTTCGTCGAGTTTCAAACGCGTGTATCTCGGTCGTTATAAGCTCGTTTTCAACGTTCTTTATATCCACGGATTCGTATTAGTATGAACTAACATATTTTCAGTAGGTCGGGTCGTCTAGATCATGTCTAACGCCTCGTTTAGTCCGTTGAAATTCGGCAAACCGCACTCAAATTTTCAGAAATTAGTTTTTCGTCGCTAAACTTTGAAAAATCATAACTTTCTCGTCGTAAGTCGGTTTTTGCTCATTCAAGCGGCCACGGTTTCGTTTTTGAAACTACTTTCTAAATATGAAGGCCAAAATAGCCCAAAAGTTACTGAAATTTCCAGACTTGGCGTTTTAGGAAAGTAGGTTATTTATAGTGTTAAAAACTTGTTTTTCTAGTTCAAGTCTTGATCAAACCTCTTCCAATCAACTCCACAAGTACTCAAATCCTACCATACACCTTCTTAGGGTGTCATGGGATCCTAAACATCACCAAAAATGGTGGATCTCTTGAAGTCACTAATAAAACTCATAGATCTAGTGTTAAAGAACATTTTTGATGTTAAGTGGTACATATAACATATATATTTGCATGATCTACTAACATAACTAGGAAAATACATCAATATATTAATCAAATGAAGGTATGAAAAGATCAAAAGTGTTCTTGAAGCTTACTTGAAATTATGGAGTGATTTGATGAGAAAATGTGTAATAACCTAGGGTTTTTACCACAAAACCCTAACTAGGATAGTATATTGAGCTTGATTATAACTTGAACTTCAAAAAAAATGACGGATTGGTCTTGGTTCTTCCTTTGGCCGTGGGTTTTGGAGCAAGAGAGAAAGAGATGAGACTTTTTGTTACTAATGAAATGTTTACTTGAAATGTAGAAGTAATATTAGGAGTATGGTTTTTCTTTTCAAAGACACGAAGTACTACTAATTAATGGAGCAAGTATAGATTTTCAAAGATGTAAGAAAAGAAATTGGGGGGGGGGGGATGGGTATGGAGGGTGAAGAAAAGTTGTGATTTTGTAAGATTCTTGTCCAATGTAGATAAGTATTAGTGTGTTTTGAGCATACATTAGGTGTTATCGGGTACCGAGTTATCTAGAAATAAAGTTTAACGATACCAAATAAAATGTGACGACGTTTTAAAAATTATGAAATCATATTACTGATAAGAATCGGGTGTTAAAACAATTGTCGGGTTAAAATAACGCAAACCGACGGAGTTATAAGCTCCTAACGGAAAATATAGCAAGTGGTTTAAAAACACCGGGTAAAGTAATAATATAAACTTTATATCATTATAATTAGTATGAAAATATACTAGGATCATTGTCGGAAGTACTGGGTATAATGTTAGTAGTAATGACTGAGTGGTAACGTTAATTAAATAAATAGCCATACGTAAATTGAAATAATGTATATCCGTGCATGAACTAATATACTGATGATGTTACTGATGATATGCAGACTACCCTAGTCTATATGACGTGTCCTTACTGATGATGCATGAATTCACAGCTAAACCATACTGGTTACGTGAATTTGAATACACGTAAGCTAGTTTACGACATGATGAATGATGACCATGAATAGTGATTTCCCTCCGGGAATGAATAGTGTTATGTGATTAGTAAAATTTTTGAGAACTTCTCAAAGTCTCAAACTGACTTCGAAAATGATGAATAGTAACCCGTAAATAGTAATTTCTGAGATGAATAGTGAAATTTGAAGCTTGAAAAAGGTCCTGAAATTACGAGTTGTGACAGTCTACACCTGTTAAAGGAATTCAGTCCCTGAATTCAGTTCATGTTGGTCTCTAGGGTGGATTTGGTGAAAAGATGTGGATATTGGAGTCGCGTCTTGTCTTCCCGCTCCCAAGTAAACTCGGGACCTCTTTGAGAATTCTAGCGAACTTTCACGATAGGAATTCGAATCTGCTTCAACTGTTTGACCTCACGGTCCATGATTTCTGATGGTCCTTTCACGAATCGAGCTTATTGTTGAATTTCTTCTAATGAAGTTACAAGTGATTCGCCTTAAAACACTTCTTATGGTTTGAAACGTGAATTGAGTTATGTATGCTGCTGAGCTCTGACGAAAGCTCAAGTCTGTATGCCATTCGGCCGATTCTAGTTAGAATATTAAATGGTCCAATGTACCTAAGGTTTGCTTTCCTGTATTTCAAAAAGTTGCATCATGCCTTTCCAAGGCAAGGCTTTCAACATAGCTCGTTCTCCAACTCGAATCCTAATGGTTTGCAGCTTAGGGATACCTAATCCCAATGATTTTTGCATCCTGAACTGACCTAACTTTTCTATTGTTCTCTTGTTGCTTGTAACTGATTCTTGACTTGTACAATTTCCTTTGTTGTTTCACAATTGAGTTCTAGACCAGTGAATTTGACTTTCTGATTTCGGTCTGTCAATAGGCAATTGGTACTTCGACCATAGGATGCCTTAAAAGGTGCAGTCTATGTATTCGTGTGATGGCTATGTTGAAGGTGAAATCTGTCAATGTCAAAGGATTACTCCAAACAATTCAAAGTTGATTATATGGCGCCGAGTACGTCCTATAGCGCTTAGATAGTTCTTTCCAATGTTCGTTGGTCTGAGGATGGTAGGTCGTGCGTACATCTGATTGGGTAAGGACATCTTAAAAGGATTTCCAGAAGTTTGAGGAGTATCGTCCATCCTTTATTAAGTGTATTTGGAATCTGCACAATGTGTCTCGACTAGTTCCACGATGTTAGGTTCGTCAGGAAGGTGTTATCGGAAGGATGAAGCTATGGTAACAGTTTTGATTCTTCGCGTCTTGCTCTAGTTGATGTTACGATATGGGTCTCCCTTTTCCTAAGATGCTTAGTCTTCATTGCCAAGATTCTTACTGTTCAATAGTATCTCCCTAAATTTCCTCCATCTAATTTTTCCATTCCACGGTTTGTCAATCACAAGAACCTAAATGTATGAAGTGTTGTAGTATGGTGGTTGATTTTCAAAATTTGACTCGTTATGGAGGGTTTTGTTTGAAATCCTTTTCTGAATAAACGAATTTACAAGTTTGAATAATTTCAGTGGTTAAGCCAGATTGAACTGTTTTCAATTGCGACCCAAGGTTTTATAGATGGGTTTTCAACATGATATGGATAGGAATGTTTTTGTAAAGTTTGGTGTTATAAATTTCTTAACGCTTAGTAGCTTTGTCAAAGGCGGATCAGAAGGGATTTATTTGCCAAGATTGATACTCCAGATAAATACTTTCCTACAAGGTATATGATTTGTATAAACGCACTTTAAAGAAAATTCATTTGAATTGAAAGTGTCAAAATGATAAAACAGTCGGGTATGTATGCCTGCATGAATACTTAAATGTCTAACGTTTCGCTTCTGGTGTTGAATAATGTATATTGGTTAGTCTTGTGTAAAACTTGTAGGTATGTGTATCCAACCTACTTGGTCCTTCCTAAACTGGATTATGACTTAGGTTTGTTGTCCTACTTGGTCTAACTAGTACTGCTGAAATGTTAGGATTTTGTGACTATGCCAAGGGTAGTGATTTGGATTGCCTCGTAATGTCTTAAGATTCCTGTGGCGTCATAACTCTTCAAAGCAAGAAAAAAAAGGAGAGTGAAACGTAAATGAGACGTTTCCGAAAAGTAGGTGTTCTAAGTGGCTTGTCATAGAATGGAAGCTTGAGGTTAAGTTATGATTAGTTGATGTGCTTCTAGGCGGTGGTTCACGAGGTGATGTAGGGGTGAATGTTCTTGCAACGATTGAATACACACATATGAATTTTCGAAACCTTTTATAAATCGAGTGGAAATTCAATCCAGACATAATTTTATTATAACTATTCCCAGTATTGCAAAATTCATCTCTGAGTCGGACATAGGTGGTCAGCCTATGTCCCACTGTCCCGGGTCGAATATAGATGACCAGCCTATATTCCACCGTGGTTCAATGAATTTTGAAATACTCAGCTCAATTATACTAATACTATGTCCTTCGCATTTAAAGGACGATTCAAGGGCTAAGGCAAGCGACCAAACTCGAGGTCGAATGATGAAACTACGCAAGGAAAAGGCGTAACACTGTGACGTGTATGATATGTGAGTATGCTTATATGAAAGAAAACTATAGTAATCAGCGAGAATAAGTGAGTATAATCTATCTAATAATAAGATATAAATCTCATCAAATATGTCAGCAACAAACCACAAATGAGGCATCAGCTTGGCAGGCAGGCACGTGGCGGTCATAGGGTTAAGTTTTCGTGAAAGTAGCTATAGTCTAGGTTTTAAAATCACCCAGTTCTCTATAGCCAAGGCTCTGATACCAATCTGTCACACCCCCAAAATCGGGTCCAGCGGAAGCTTACATGTCGCTGGGGTGCAACTCAATTGGTATCATTACACAAGTACAAAGAACGGTTTTCATCACAATCATTTAGAATATATTTGAGAAGTCAAAATTGTTAAATTTACATTATGAAAAGTGGTGCGGAAATAGGCCCTTAAAATAAGTTAAACGGTCCCCAAATGAATATCAGAGTCTTCTATGACTATGCCATGCCCTGCCAAAAGCCTCCTGTAGCGTACTATTGCTTATACCTGAAAATACATGCTAAAAGTGTCAACACGAGGTTGGTGAGTTCATAGAGTTTAGTGAAAAATGTAAAGCGTTTGAGTGAAGATTTCCCAGCAAAGGCATTGTAAATCCACTCAGTCCCAAGTCCCGCCCATACAAGACTTGCAACCTATGTGTTTACAACCCACTGCCAAAATGATTTGGTTTATGTAAACAAAAGTAATATATGTAAAGCAAAATTTAATGTTAAATATGACAATATCGCCATGACAATGACGTCATATGATAATTCTGACAATGACGCCATATAAACAATTCTAACAATGTCGCCATATAAATAAATCTAACAATGTCGCCATATGAACAATTAATAATGTTTAAGAGGCAAGTCACATTACAAATAAAACAAGCATGGTGTTTAATTGTAAAACGAACAGTGAGTTTAAATGTAAAACGAGCATAAAGTTTAATGAAAAACGAGCATGTATTCTCCCCCAAAAACAGTTACAAAACAAGTAAAAGTAGGGGCTATGAAACTCACCTGGTGCGATAGCTAAAATGACAAAAGTGGATATACTGAAATGAGGCACGATCTCTAACCGCAACCTAATATGAATGATAGGATCTAATGTAAGCAATGAAATGATGCTACACATGCAAATACGTATGTTAACGATACCACTCGTTAGTTTTGAAAATAACGTTTATCGTCGAAAAATACATTTTTGACGTCTCGTTAAGTTAATAAACACTTTTCATTACTTGTGAAAATACGCCCAAATGGTCTCGCAAAGCTAGTCGCGAAATATTGTATGTTAAGTGTTAAAACACATGCTTGTCGTTTTTAGGAACCTTATAACAATATTTTGAAGTCGTATTCTTTAACTTTTGGTCATACGTGTCTCGTTTAATAAGGAAAATGGCTCCCAATATAGTGTCTTGTAAAAATAATTGTTTTTACACTTAGAATTATTTTTCATGTAAGTGCTGTCAAAATATATATGGTTTGTCGAGTTTCAAACGCGTGTATCTCGGTCGTTATAAGCTCGTTTTATACGTTCTTTATATCCACGGATTCGTATTAGTATGAACTAACATATTTTCAGTAGGTCGGGTCGTCTAGATCATGTCTAACTCCTCGTTTTGTCCGTTGAAATTCGGCAAACAGCACTCAAATTTTCAGAAATTAGTTTTTCGTCGCTAAACTTTGAAAAATCATAACTTTCTCGTCGTAAGTCGGTTTTTGCTCATTCAAGCGGCCACGGTTTCGTTTTTGAAACTAATTTCTAAATATGAAGGCCAAAATAGCCCAAAAGTTACTGAAATTTCCATACTTGGCGTTTTAGGACAGTAGGTTATTTATAGTGTTAAAAACTTGTTTTTCTAGTTCAAGTCTAGATCAAACCTCTTCCAATCAACTCCACAAGTACTCAAATCCTACCATACACCTACTTAGGGTGTCATGGGATCCTAAAAATCACCAAAAATGGTGGATCTCTTGAAGTCACTAATAAAACTCATAGATCTAGTGTTAAAGAACATTTTTGATGTTAAGTGGTACATATAACATATATATTTGCATGATCTACTAACATAACTAGGAAAATACATTAATATATTAATCAAATGAAGGTATGAAAAGATTAAAAGTATTCTTGAAGCTTACTTGAAATTATGGAGTGATTTGATGAGAAAATGTGTAATAACCTAGGGTTTTTACCACAAAACCCTAACTAGGATAGTAAATTGAGCTTGATTATAACTTGAACTTCAAAAAAAATGATGGATTGGTCTTGGTTCTTCCTTTGGCCGTGGGTTTTGGAGCAAGAGAGAAAGAGATGAGACTTTTTGTTACTAATGAAATGTTTACTTGAAATGTAGAAGTAATATTAGGAGTATGGTTTTTCTTTTCAAAGACATGAAGTACTACTAATTAATGGAGCAAGTATAGATTTTCAAAGATGTAAGAAAAGAAATTGGGGGGGGGGGGGGGGGGGGGGGGCATGGGTATGGAGGGTGAAGAAAAGTTGTGATTTTTTAAGATTCTTGTCCAATGTAGATAAGTATTAGTGTGTTTTGAGCATACATTAGGTGTTATCGGGTACCGAGTTATCTAGAAATAAAGTTTAACGGTACCAAATAAAATGTGACGACGTTGTAAAAATTATGAAATCATGTTACTGATAAGAATCGGGTGTTAAAATAATTGTCGGGTTAAAATAACGCAAACCGACGGAGTTATAAGCTCCTAACGGAAAATATAGCAAGTGGTTTAAAAATACCGGGTAAAGTAATAATATAAACTTTATATCATTATAATTAGTATGAAAATATACTAGGATCATTGTCGGGAGTACTGGGTATAATGTTAGTGGTAATGACTGAGTGGTAACCTTAATTAAATAAATAGCCATACGTAAATTGAAATAATGCATATCCGTGCATGAACTAATATACTGATGATGTTACTGATGATATGCAGACTACCCTAGTCTGTATGACGTGTCCTTACTGATGATGCATGAATTCACAGCTAAACCATACTGGTTACGTGAATTTGAATATCCGTAAGCTAGTTTACGACATGATGAATGATGGCCATGAATAGTGATTTCCCTCCGGGAATGAATAGTGTTCCGTGAATAGTAAATTTTTTGATAACTTCTCAAAGTCTCAAACTGACTTCGAAAATGATGAATAGTGAAATGATGAATAGTACTCGTGAATAGTAATTTTTGAGATGAATAGTGAAATTTGAAGCTTGAAAAAGGACCTGAAATTACGAGTTGTGACATCCGTGTTGTGTGGTTTGATCTTTCCTTTCTCTACTTACTTATATTATATTGTTTGTTTGTGCATACTTACTTTGAAATCACGTTAAGTCACAAAGCGAATTAATTTTAAAACAGTAAAACTATTCAACCCCCCCTTCTTTTCCACACCTTACTATCAATCAAACAACTTGTAATTCTATTCTGATCTTTTTTCATTGTTTACTCTTGTCAACTAACCACTATAAACCCCCAACCTATACTCCTTAAACCCGTTACCAACCTGTTGGTCCGGTGTGGAGACCTAATACAAAATATGCCAAATCATCAATACCATCTCCCTACAGTTTCACATGAATATATAAAATCAATCCACCTTCATCTACAAATGATAATAATAACGTCAACCTTAAACATAACCACAATGACACAACAACAAAAAACCATAAAACTTTTCAACATGAGTATTTAAAACCATTAGCAATCAAACTTTTAGAAACCTTACTATCAATCAAACGACTTCTAATCCTATTATGATCTTTCTTCGCTGTTTACTCTTGCCAACTAACAACTATTGTACTACCCCGATGAATAACATGTTTACTATCATGTTACAAAGTTGAAAAAGAAAACCAGATGAATAAGATGTTTAATACATATAAATATGTTTCTACAGAGTTGAAAGATAAAACCTGCTGATTTCTTGAGTTTTATTGAATGATAAGTAGATATCTCTGATGATGAATTCGTGGGAATAAAAAACCGGGGCTATCAATTGAGTTTATATAATGGTTTAAGCCGGTCTTAGTTTAGGTCCTATTAGGATTCTAATTGTAATTGTAACACAATATAAACTGGGCTGGAGTAAAAAAAAAAAAAAAAAAGAAAGAAAAAAAAAAAAAAAAAAAAACAGTTAAGTCATACAATTTGTAAAAAGTTACTTAAACAACTGTAACTTATTAAAATTTTTCTGAACACCAATAAATTAAAACAAAACAACATTCTTTGTTACAAAGTACCTAAAATTTGTAACACTGCAAATAACCTGGAATTTGTTCATATGGTGTTCAATAATTTAGATTCTTGATCATATGATAGTAAAATAGTCAAAAGGAAAACAAAGATTTAAGAAAACAAAACTGAACAATTAACCTTAATTAAATTAAACTATTAATAACCTAAAATCTCAATCAAATTCAAATCAATAAACTATAAACTTATAATAAAAATTAACCTTGAACTCTTCCTCTTCAAGTTCTGGCGCGACCTTGAACTATTCCTCTTCAATTTCTGGCACGTCACTACATCTACCGTAAGCTGTAGCATCGGGTTGTTGTTTTTAGGTTAATAAGATTATTAGGTGGATCAATCAATGATTAAATTGAAGATTGAAGAAAATGATTGGTAAAAGATATTAGGTTAATGTATGTGTTTTTTCACTGGTTATTGTGATAATGGATAAGTGGGTGTGTTTCTAATGGGTACTCCGGTTTTGATAAAACATTTACACTTTATGCCTGAAAATATCTAAAAATAACAATGAAGCCCATATGTATTTTTGCATACTTTTAATGTTTAAGCATAAAAACGCTTTTTTAACAATTATTTGACAAATATAGAAAGATTTTAGATTTTTTTAATAATTAAAAACCTTTTTAAAAATTCAAATTGTAAAAAGTATTACATAAAAAAGTATGATTTAATTTTTTTTAAATGAGAAAGTCACAATTAGGAGTTTTATTTTATTATATAAAAGGTGTACCAAAAGCAAGACTTTAGTCGCTATTTTCCAGCCTACTACCTTTTTAAATATATTTATCGAGGTCCAAATGATTTACAAATAGTATAAAAAACATTTTCATCAACTTTATCCGATCAAACCAAGATCCAAACTCCTTCCTCCGATCAACCACCATGTGCACTCTACAAAAACGCAACAACATCTTCCTCTTAACACTCACCGGACCCACAGACCACCGTCTCAACCCAACTCTCATCTC